>JAPMUY010004023.1:0-2500 GCA_026901105.3 Galaxias olidus | reverse complement strand
ATGGCTCTAAATCAGGTTTGTGGTTTGGTTAAAAAGAAGAAGCTCTATAGACCTACACTACAAATGGCCCCAAATCACATTTGTGGTTTGGTTAAAAAGAAGATCTACCTCTATAGACCTACATTACAAATGGCTCTAAATCAGGTTTGTGGTTTGGTTAAAAAGAAGAAGCTCTATAGACCTACACTCCAAATGGCTCTTAATCAGGTTTGAGGTTTGGTCAAAAAGAAGAAGCTCTATAGACCTACACTCCAAATGGCTCTTAATCAGGTTTGAGGTTTGGTTAAAACGTCACACTGTCATTGATGTCATGTTGCCACGACAACGGTCATAACTAAAGAGGTAGGAGAAATAATCATGTCAGTGTTAGGTATGTATAGGTAAAATATATATAAAATATATATTATAAAATACATGAAATATATATAAAATACTGTATATATTATAAAAATATATGAAATATATTAAATATATTATATTATAATATATTATATCCATCCATTATATATACAGGGTCACGGGGGGGGGGGCTGGAGCCTATACCAGCCGACACAGGGCGAGAGGCGGGGTACACCCAGGTATAAGAAACCCAACAAGAACATGCATTGGGTCACATTCACATATATATTATAAAATGTATGAAATATATATTATAAAATGAAATATATTTTTCTCTGTTTCTTTTTCTCTCTTTCTCTTTCGGATGGAGGTCCTCACTTTTCCACATGCTCTATGACGTAAATATGACTTATTATTATAATTATCCATCCATTAGCTATACCGCTTATCCTTTGCAGGGTCGGGGGGGGGGGGGGGGGGGGGGGCGAATTATGATTATTTATTTTTACCTGCAGCCGCTGGAGCCTGTGTTTGTGTGTGTGTGTGTGTATCTGGGGCCTATCCCATAATTATTAATTAATATACTTAGAATTATGATTATTTATTTTTACCTGCAGCCGCCCCTGTTGCGGAAGCTTGTGTTTGTGTGTGTGTGTGTGTAATGCCTGGCTGCATTGCATGACGTACAGAGTAATGCCTGGCTATGCTGCATGGCGTACAGTGTAATGTCTGGCTATGCTGCATGTAATGCCTGGCTATGCTACAGTGTAATGCCTGGCTATGCTGCATGGTTACAGTGTAATGTCTGGCTATGCTGCATGGTGTAATGTCTGGCTATGCTGCATGGCGTACAGTGTAATGCCTGGCTATGCTGCATGGCGTACAGTGTAATGCCTGGCTATGCTGCATGGCGTACAGTGTAATGCCTGGCTATGCTGCATGGTTTACAGTGTAATGCCTGGCTATGCTGCATGGTTAACAGTGTAATGCCTGGCTATGCTACATGGTTTACAGTGTAATGCCTGGCTATGCTGCATGGTTTACAGTGTAATGCCTGGCTATGCTTCATGGCATACAGTGTAATGCCTGGCTATGCTCCATGGCATACAGTGTAATGCCTGGCTATGCTGCATGGTATACAGTGTAATGCCTGGCTATGCTGCATGGCATACAGTGTAATGCCTGGCTATGCTGCATGGTGTACAGTGTAATGCCTGGCTATGCTGCATGGCATACAGTGTAATGCCTGGCTGCACCGCATGGCATACAGTGTAATGTCTGGCTGCATCGCATGGTGTACAGTGTAATGCCTGGCTATGCTGCATGGCGTACAGTGCAATCCTGGCTATGCTGCATGGCGTACAGTGTAATGCCTGGCTATGCTGCATGGTTTACAGTGTAATGCCTGGCTATGCTGCATGGGTAACAGTGTAATGCCTGGCTATGCCGCATGGTTTACAGTGTAATGCCTGGCTATGCCGCATGGTTTACAGTGTAATGCCTGGCTATGCTGCATGGCGTACAGTGTAATGCCTGGCTATGCTGCATGGTTTACAGTGTAATGCCTGGCTATGCTGCATGGCGTACAGTGTAATGCCTGGCTATGCTGCAAGGGATACAGTGTAATGCCTGGCTATGCTGCATGGTTTACAGTGTAATGCCTGGCTACAGTGTAATGCCTGGCTATGCTGCATGGTTTACAGTGTAATGCCTGGCTATGCTGCATGGTTTACAGTGTAATGCCTGGCTATGCTGCATGGATAACAGTGTAATGCCTGGCTATGCTGCATGGTTTACAGTGTAATGCCTGGCTGCATGGCGTAAAGTGTAACGCTATGGTGTGCGGTGTAATGTCTGGCTACGCTGCGGGCCATTGATGTGTCGAGCGGCAGGTAGGAGAGGAAGATGTATTATTAATAATGTTTGAGGTATGCAAAGCAGGGAATCTCTTTTGATCTGCCATAGACGCCATGTCGCTCCCTATCTTCCTCCGGTTCAGTCGTGCTGCTCACAGTGAGGCAACTTTTTATTGATTCCTATGATCCTTTCATCTCCTTGAGTTTATATTCCTCCCTTCTTCCACCTCTTCCTCCTCTTCTTCTTCTGCTCAATTAAAATCTTCTGTGACAGGATTCTGTTTGGTATTTGACACGCTGCCTCA
>JAPMUY010004021.1:0-29346 GCA_026901105.3 Galaxias olidus | reverse complement strand
AAGGGGTATGAATCCTTTCCGGATGCACTGTATATATTAACCCCCACAGCTCTGAGGTAATAATAAACACATAAAATTATTCAGGTACTCCTTGGAAAATTGAACAGTTGTATTAATCTTAGATCCCAAGATTTTTTTAACAGCTGTCAGCAAAAAGTGGCTTAAGTATCTAGCAAACTTCCCAGCTTTATTTGGGACTAAATCCTACAAACGAGTGCAAGTCAAAACTATCAGGATGAGTTGCGGCAACTCCGGACACATGGCATTAAGGTTACACATTCCTAAAGTAAACTATTTAAAGTTAAACCCTGTTACAAACCACGCTCAAATTTCTTATTTTGTACAAATAAAATGAAGCGTGACACTACACAGTGTGTCATCTAGCAGCCGTTAGAAGAGTAACGCTCATCAGAGCCAAAAAAGGCATAAAGCATAACTCTTGTATTGAGATCCACCATGCTTAAATGGTACTGAACTTTTATTAAATAGAACAACAAAATATATTGGAATTATGTTTTATCACAGTATCCATTATTTGGCCAAATCCATATCATGAGGCAATCTCATAGCGGTATTCACTTTCCTACCAAACCCTAACCCTGACCCTGACCCTAACCCCGATCTTAGATTAAAGCAACAGAAAGTCTCACCATCTCCTTGTTTCCAAAGCTCAGAAGGCACCTTGATGACCAGCTCTCCATGGCCTGCATCTGGGTCCACAGCACTGACACACACACACACACACACACACACACACACACACACACACACACACACACACACACAGGCCGTGTAGGCACACACACACACACACACACACACACACACACACACAGATGGAGAAGTAGTTCAGGTTCCTCCTGCACACACACACACACACACACACACACACGATGTGGGGACATAAAGTAGTTCAGGTTCCTCCAGCACACACACACACACACACACACACACACACACACACACACACACACACACACACACACACACACACACACACACAGGGAGAGAGAGTTGTGTGTGACTGGTGAATTGATAGACTATGTTTGCTACCTACTTATGTACTGTGTATTTGCTGCGATATTATACCATTGCTTTGTATGTAGGTCATCCTTGTGGTCAAGTTGTGTTCGATTCAATATGAATGTATGAAGTGTTTATTTACTTACTGCTTAGGTTATGAACTTACCTATTGCTTTGGTTAGGGTATCATGACTTTACCTACTGCTTGGGCAAGGGTATAATGAATTTTCTTAATAGTTAGGTTAGGGTATGATGGATTTACCTACTGTTTGGGTAAGGGTATGACGCATATACTGCTTGGGTAAGGGTATAATGAATTTACTTGATAGTTGGGTTAGGGTATGATGGATTTACTTACTGTTTGGGTAAGGGTATGATGGATTTACTTACTGCTTGAGTTAGGGTATGATGGATTTACTTACTGCTTGAGTTAGGGTATGATGGATTTATTTACTGCTTGAGTTAGGGTATGATGGATTTACTTACTAGTTAGGTTAGGGTATGATGAATTTACTTACTGCTTGGGTTAGGGTATGATCGATTTACTTACTGTTTTGACTCACTGTGGCACACCTCTAGGGTGGGGTCATTGTAGATGAAGGGAGCCTCAAGGTCGTTGACGCGGACCCTGTAGATCCGGCACTGTTTACTGTTGAGTTTGATCCGGTTCAGGTTAACAACCGTAGGAAAGATGGTCAGTTCTACAAAACCCTGACACAAAAATAGGGCATAGGACAAGTTATTACTCCCATGCAAAGGAAAACCTCCACACGTTACAAAGGTATTCAAATGTACAGTGAAGAAATTAAACATACTTTTACTTTAATAAAAGCCATGTGACGTGATACTGATGGCTATACGATTTTCAAACTTTATTTATTCCAGACTCACAGGAGGGTCCATACCAAACAGAAAACAAAACAAAAATAATAACAAGAGAAATACAAGATAAAACCACAAGTCATTCCATTTTACGAAAGACAGTTTGTATGTAGGCTATCTCGCCAATGTTTTCGGAGCCTGGATGAGTACCGAAAGCAACTTTTCCTCGGGTCGGTTAAAGCCTCTATGATGCTGTTCTCCGACTCATCCAAGCGACACGTATATTTATACATTAGATGTCTTAGAAGTGCCTCACATGTAGGAACGCCGAAGAACACAAACAGTTGACTAGCACTATGCCATCTAGGAACCTGAAGCAGCAACCTCATTGCATCATTGTAAGCCACTGTAAGCCTTCGCATACTACCTTTCCTGTAGCTACACCAAAGATGAGCTGTATACATAGGTGTGCAGAAAGCTATAAATAATGAACATTTTACATTGACAGAACACATACTAAACTTGCGAAGCAACATGTTGGTCTGAGCATATAGTTTACAACACTGTCGATAGATATCTCTGTCATCATTCAAATCATCAGTAAAAACATGGCCAAGGTATTTTATTTCCTTGCATATCAAGAGAGGAACATTGCACAGATAAAACACAGGAAAAACTAATCTCCTATCCTCTTTACTTCTGAATATCATGACATTACTCTTTTTGGCATTAAATGTGATGTTATAATCCTTGCCGTACTGTGAGCACACCTTCAGTAATTGCTGCAGCCCAGCACTATATGGACTAAAGATTACCAGGTCATCAGCATACATAAGATGATTGATAACAGAGTTTCCAACAAGACAGCCTGTGTTACACCCATTCAGTTGTTTTGATAGATCATCCATGTACACATTGAACAAAATAGGAGACAGAATTCCACCTTGGCGAACACCATTATTTACATGAATTGGGGCAGATACAACATTACCCCATTTAACCCGCATTGTCTGGTGGGCATACCAATAAACTAATATTCTAAGTATATACTTTGGAACACCTCTAGCAAGAAATTTCCCAAATAACTTTTCATAATTAATTCTGTCAAAAGCCTTAGATGCATCAATAAAACACATGAATACAGTGGAATTCTGGCTTCCATATTTAGCAACTATTTCCTTCAGAGCATAAATACACATTTCAGTGCCATGTTATCTTTTGAAGCCAAACTGATTATCAGTGGTGAGAACAAACATTTCCAACCTTGTTAGTATGATTCTTTCCAGCACTTTAGAAAGGATACTGGCAAGGGCAATAGGTCTATAATTATCCATGCTATTTAGTTTACCAGCTTTGTCCTTAATGACAGGCACTAACAATACAGAGGTAATAGAGTCTGGAAGGACACCATGAGCTATGAGACCAGTAAAACACATGGCAAGCAGAGGACAGAGCCTATGACTGGCATTCTTTAGGTGCTCTGCAGTAATATGATCCATACCACAAGCCTTGTTATCATCTAGCATCATAATGGCATCATAAACATCATCTGACCTGACAACCATGTTTTCAGAAAGATCAACATTTTCAACTACAACTACATTACTTTTAACATAGTTGAATAAATTAAAGTAATGCTCACACCACACCTCAGCTATTTTGTCTGGGCCACATGCCTCACCCTCAATGTTGGATGGTAAGGAAGTTTTACAATTTTTCATAACTCTGACCTCTTTCCAGAAATCATAATGGTTATTATTCTGCAGCTTCCTGGCGAGTGAATCAGCCCTCATTGTATTCTCATTTCTTTTAATAAAACGAAGAGCATATTTAAATCTTGCATTGGAAATTTTTCTATGTTCAAGCAATGACCCCTGTCTAGGCCTTCCTGATTCTGACCAGAGTTTAAAAGCTTCTCTAGCTGCAGCATATTGCTCAGCCACAAAATCATTCCATCCAGGTTTAATGCTATGCACCTTGCACTTATGTTTACAAAAGGGCTTACTAGAAGCATTAAGAGGTGTCACAATATTGTCATACATGGCACATAGTTCAATACCATGATATGGGTTTTTACAGTTCATATTAAAACACATCAGAGCATCCCTGGGCAGTTCAATATTATCTAACAAGTTGTCAGTTACGATGAAATATCTGTTAATCTCCTCCTTAGTTATATTTGTCCAGTCCAGCTTCTCAGTATTAGCATCATTAGCAGTAGATTGAAGAAAACGATACAACGAAAATAAACAGTATTAAAAACCGCTTGAGTTAACTTACAATGACAGACTTCCTTTGGAAGTTGATGTTGTTGATGCAGACCACCTGGTGGGTCGTGTAAAACAAAAACAGAACAGGATCTCACCAGTTGGTAAATAATTATAGACTGTATTTGTGTAACAAAAGTTGATATAGCGTCGTCAAGAATATGAACTAATTTCAGCCAAAAGTAAATAGAAATACTTATAATTTAAAAGGACGCGGGCTTTCAAATCCTTTGTCTTTTTTCCTGTTCATTTTCGTCCGATGTGTTGGCTATTTGATTTGAAACATGCTAAGAGATGCGAGTCAATATCGAGTCGACAGAAGTTAAACTTGTGTTTGACTTAAGTTTAAACTCCAGTGCGACCTTTATATTCAGTAAACCCTATATTCGTGTCTAAGAAAGCCTTGCTTCAATAAAGTAAAGAACGGTTTAAAAAAGTTATATTCAGCACTATAATCGTAAACATTATCCGGGCGGAAAGTGAGCGGCGGACACACGCTTATTGCCGCCCGATGCAGCACTGCGAGTTCATACAACGGATACCTCCGTAAACGTACGTCGGTAACGACTAGAACTCGGCCTTTAAAAGTAAAAATAAGTTGTAATATAAAGACTATAGTCTGTTTTAAAAAAAATTAACCATATCCTCTCTCCTCGACTGTTTAGTGACTTGTGCTCTCTCCGTCAATATGGTCAGCCATTTTGTTTGTAACCTTTGAACTCCAACGTGTCTCGAAACATGTCAAATTTTATAAATGTAAAATAAATAAATACTGATAAATATCAGTAAATGTTTAACAGTAACAATAAAAAGCATCAAGCAAAAACGTATTTAAATGGATGTCTACTTTGGTTGACTTGCGTCTACACATTAGCGTGTAACTGGAAAACGGAAAACGGAAGCGGTCCATGCTGAAAGCTTGTAGTTCATTTTCTTTCTTTTTTTTCTCCAAAATATTTGTGTTACTACTGCTCCCCCAAGTGGAATTATTGATACGTTGAAAGTAACACTGGCAAAAAATTAATTTTTAGTGATGAAATTACTTTCCTGGCATATAATCGGCATCATAACGAGGCAAAACGTCATTGCTTGGAGACTTAACCGCTGTAAGAAAAGTTTTGTATAAATGTACAGATAGATGTAATGGGGGAAAAAAACATTACATCACCATATGTAAGGCATTTTAATTAATATTAACACACATTGTGTAAAAAAATATTATTAATAACACAACAGCTATTCCAATCCATTCTGCATTGATTTTAATTATCCAACGAAAAGGTTTTCAGTTTGCCAAGGTCCTTCTGGAGTTGAAGACTTTGACAGAGTTATGCATAGAGGAGCGAGCGTACTTTGTAAGGAGAGCTGCTGCGGTCTGCTTCTCTGCACACAGGTCCCTGCATAATGACAAAGACAATATGAAAAAGAATGCAGTATAAAAATAAGTTGTTGGATTGACAAACTACTGTGGCTACCACTAAGGGAACTAATGCATGGACATATTGTATACCAACACTATTGTGGAAACTACTGGCTGGCATGTTTCTGTGAGGTATTAAACCACACAAGTACAACTGACTGTTTGTATGGCGTTTTGTCCAGGCTGGGATGTTTCTGTGAGGTATTATACAGACTGTATGTACGGCGTTTTGTCCAGGCTGGGATGTTTCTGTGAGGTATTAAACTGACTGTATGTATGGCGTTATGTCCTCCTCGGTCCATTTCTCCCTCAGGGTGAACAGCTGGTTAAACCTCTCCAGAGTGTCTTCGGACAAATCCTCAACCCTCAGGAGAGAGACAGTCTCAGGCTGTGAGCCCCGATCCAAAAGTGCTAGACCCTGGGGAGCACACACACACACACACACACACACAGGGTTAGCCTGTGGAACACACACACACACACACACACACAGGGTTAGCCTGTGGAACAGACACACACACACACACACAGGGTTAGCCTGTGGAACAGACACACACACACACACAGGGTTAGCCTGTGGAACAGACACACACACACACACACAGGGTTAGCCTGTGGAACAGACACACACACACACACAGGGTTAGCCTGTGGAACAGACACACACACACACACACACACACACACACACACACAGATAGCCTGAGGAACAGACACACACACACACACACACACACACAGGGTTAGCCTGTGGAACAGACACACACACACACACAGGTTTAGACTGTGCAACACACACACACACACACACACAGTGTTAGAGTGTGGAACAGACACACACACACACACACACACACACACACACACACACACACAGTGTTAGCCTGTGGAACAGACACACACACACACACACACACACACACACACACACAGGGTTAGCCTGTGGAACAGACACACACACACACACACACACACACACACACACACACACACACACACACACACACACACACACACACACACAGGGTTAGCCTGTGGAACAGACACACACACACACACACACACACACACACACACACACACAGGGTTAGCCTGTGGAACAGACACACACACACACACACACACACACACACACACACAGGGTTAGCCTGTGGAACAGACACACACACACACACACACACACACACACACACAGGGTTAGACTGTGGCACAGACACACACACACACACACACACACACACACACACACACACACACACACACACAGGGAACAGACACACACACACACACACACACAGGGTTAGCCTGTGGAACAGACACACACACACACACACACACAAAGACGAACAGACACACACACACACAGGGTTACCCTGTGGAACAGACACACACACACACAGGGTTAGCCTGTGGAACAGACACACACACACACAGGGTTAGCCTGTGGAACAGACACACACACACACAGGGTTAGCCTGTGGAACAGACACACACACACACACACACACACACACACAGGGTTAGACTGTGGAACAGACACACACACACACACAGGGTTAGCCTGTGGAACAGACACACACACACACACACACACACACACAGGGTTAGCCTGTGGAACAGACGCACACACACACAGGGTTAGCCTGTGGAACAGACGCACGCACGCACAGGGTTAGCCTGTGGAACAGACGCACACACGCACAGGGTTAGCCTGTGGAACAGACACACACACACACAGGGTTAGCCTGTGGAACAGACGCACGCACACACAGGGTTAGCCTGTGGAACAGACGCACGCACACACAGGGTTAGCCTGTGGAACAGACGCACACACACACAGGGTTAGCCTGTGGAACAGACACACGCACGCACAGGGTTAGCCTGTGGAACAGACGCACGCACGCACAGGGTTAGCCTGTGGAACAGACACACACACACACAGGGTTAGCCTGTGGAACAGACGCACGCACGCACAGGGTTAGCCTGTGGAACAGACGCACACACGCACAGGGTTAGCCTGTGGAACAGACACACACACACACAGGGTTAGCCTGTGGAACAGACACACGCACGCACAGGGTTAGCCTGTGGAACAGACGCACGCACACACAGGGTTAGCCTGTGGAACAGACACACACACACAGGGTTAGCCTGTGGAACAGACGCACGCACGCACGCACGCACGCACGCACGCACGCGGTTACTCTGAGAACAGACCTGGGAGTAGGGCTGAATGATTTGGGGAAAATATCTAATTGCGATTTTTCTGGCAGATATTGCGATTGCAATTTGATTTGCGATATATATATATATTTTTTAAAGTAAAGCTACAGTTCAATGTTCACTTTGTAATATATTTAAAACATGTGATAGAGCATTACCACCTGAGACACCATAAAAATATTACCTGCACTTTATTTTAGTGCAAGGATGAGAACTGAAAAGATATGAATTGATTTACATTTCATATATAAGCATTGACTGTTTAAACCCTGATTATCCATCCATCCATCCATTTTCCGCTGCTTATCCGGGGCCGGGTTGCGGTGGCAGCACGCTCAGCAGGGTATTCCAGCCGTCCCAATCCCCAGCAACGCTTTCCAGATCCTCCTGGAGGATCCCGAGGCGTTCCCAGGCCAGATGAGATACATAATCTCGCCAGCGTGTTCTGGGCTACCCTGAGGTCTCCTACCAGTAGGGCGTGCACGGAAAACCTCCAACGGGAGGCGCCCAGGAGGCATCCTAATCAGATGCCCGTACCACCTCATCTGGCTCCTTTCGACGCGAAGGAGCAGCGGCTCTACTCTGAGCTCCCTGATTAGACTAGCTAATTTAAATCGCAGCCTTTGCAATTTGCTAATTGCATTGTCTCAAATCGCGATTTCGATTTGAAAGTGATTCATCGTTCAGCCCTACGTGGGAGGCTAACTTCCACCAAACTAATCTATCTAATCTAATTCAGTTCAATTCATTACACACCGTCCTGGTTATCTCCTCTGTTGATGTTTCTACACCTGGGACTTTGTTTGGTGGAAATGAGCCACATGTACAGTCTGGTACCCTTGCTCTCCCATGTCCCTTACCTGGAGTTGGTCCAGTCTGGTGCTCATGCCCTCGGGGACACTCTGCTGCCAGACCTCCTGGAACTCTGCCAGGTTGAACTTGCCAGCGTTGTGTAGCAGCATTAGGGCCGTGGCGCAGCACACCTGGTCCTCGTCCAATGCATAGAACACCTCGTCTGGGGGTCGGGTAGGAATCAAGCAATACAACACCTAAAACTTACAGGACTACATACACTACAAAAACAGCTGTAAATCTGTCAACCACGTTTCTGAATAGTATTAAGTTGTTTTACCGTTGTCCATGTAGCGTCTCCCATAACAATTCAAACAGTGCTCGATCATCTGCCTGAGAGAGAGTGAGGGTGGGAGAGAGACAGCCAGCGGAGTGGAGAGGTTGAGACTAAATACCACATTATTACATCTTCAGCTGCCCGAGAGACAGACAGACAGACAGAGAGAGAGAGAGAGAGAGAGGAGTGGAGAGAGGAGAATGACTAAATACCACATTATTACATCTTCAGCATGGTGCCCATCTAACCCTAACCCTAACCCTAACCATCTAACCCTAACCCTAACCATCTAACCCTAACCATCTCACCCTGGCCCTAACCCGTCTGTACCTGTACAAACCTCAGGAGAATTGCACATTTGCCTGCTTAGTTCAGTTATATACAGTCAGTACTACTAGTTTTTACCTTGGCTCCAGCAGCCCCAACTCTTCCAGACAGACAGGCAGGGAAACTTTACTGAAAGACCAGGACTCTGAGTCCACCAGCTGGGTAACATGACTCAGCAGCTTCATCTCATAGTCAAAGTCCAGCAGCCTCCAGTAACCTGCAGACCAGAGAGCAGCTCCATTTCAACTGAAAAACTTCAACAACAAAACTACAAACACACACACCTATTGAACTTCTCAAGGGCACAGACACTAACATTTTCTTGGCTTAAGGATAAAAAAAGACAGGGAACATTAAATTAATTATTTCTTCTTTGCAAAACTTTAATGTCTAAGAGGCATCCCTAATGAACAATTATTGCTACGGTCACCCAGATATTGATATAACGAATTTAATTCAGAGTGGATAACATACCATCAAAATACAGAAAAGCATGAGGCATGAAACTTACCGTGGATGTGGCAGGCATGGATGTTCTGTAGCTGGGTCCGTATCTCCTGTTGACTGGCTTGGATCCTCTCCAGTAAGTCTTCCATGGTGTACTGACGAATAACACGAGAATATCTATTACATGTAAGGTTTAGGGATTGTATTGAATTGAATCAAAAGTATTATTATTATTATTGACCTTGTTCTCGGTGTCTTCCTGCCCCTCCAGGACAGGACCTCCATACGGATTCTCCAGCAGCAGCCTCTTCAGTTTCTTCAGCCGGGGCCTCTGCCGCCTCAGCTCCCAGTAACAGTTAGAGAAGCCCCAGATCTACAGCAAGAGAAAAGGGACAAACTCAACCACGGTCTTTATCGCTCAGACAAACCTTGTACAAAATAAACAAGCCTGTTTTATATCCCGCTGAAATGAATACCTGGCCATGGTCAAGCTGAGGTTATTATACTTTAGAGTGGTCAAGCTGAGGTTAATATACTTCAGAGTGGTCAAGCTGAGGTTAATATACTTTAGAGTGGTCAACCTTAGGTTAATATACTTTAGAGTGGTCAAGCTGAGGTTAATATACTTTAGAGTGGTCAACCTTAGGTTAATATACTTTAGAGTGGTGGTCAAGCTGGGGTTAATATACTTTAGAGTGGTGGTCAAGCTGGGGTTAATATATTTTAGAGTGGTCTAGCTGGGGTTAATATATTTTGTAGTGGTCAAGCCGAGGTTAATATACTTTAGAGTGGTCAAGCTGAGGTTAATATACTTAAGAGTGGTCAAGCTGGGGTTAATATACTTTAGAGTGGTCTAGCTGGGGTTAATATACTTTAGAGTGGTGGTCAAGCTGAGGTTAATATATTTTGGAGTGGTCTAGCTGAGGTTAGTAATAATAATAATAATAATAATAGTAATAATAGTTATTAATAATGGTTAATTATAATAATAATAACTAGCATGTTATCAAAATAAACATTTCAGGTTGTCGTTTCTCCTGGATAGGTTTTCTAAGCAAAAAGGATAGCAGATATCATTATTTTGAAAAGCACATCTGATCCTTTTGAAAAGCACATATTATCATTGAGGACAGCATATATGGTTTGTAAGCATAACCAGTGCCCACATGTTAATTTAGTTTAGTGAAGATTATCACATATTAGCTACCAACCCTAATATAGTTTAGTGAGACATAGTTGTTTACCTCAGTGCTGATAATGAGGGAGCTGTCCGTCTGCTCTCTCAGCAGGTCTGGAGTGGGACAGCCCGGAATGAAGAGAAGGAGGTTGGAAGTATCTGCTACCTTCAGGTCGTAGGTCATGTCCTCACAGCATAACACAGCACGCTCATCTTTGTCCCCACGAACCACCAGACTAGAAAGGACCAAACAAAGGGACAGGTAAAATCAGTGATTCAACTGGCAGGAGCTCACCGGACCTGAGATCTTCATTAGCGATGGCAGGAGCTCAGCTCCAGCACCATGGATGGCAATACCATTCTGAACATTTTCGCCCTTTTGTCTACTCCTGACTTTAAATAAATGCCACGCCCACCCAATCAGACACTCAATATTTGTGATCTTGTTACCAAAGAGGGTTTACTTTGTCACATAATGTTTGCTATCAAGCATCTGTAGAAGCTGTGAGGGGGGATATATAGTTTGCCAATATGAACGATAAAGTCAAGGAGAGGTAGGCCTATTGTTAAGATGAGCAGTTAGCTTCAGTAATTATCAGGACCTGTGCATGGTTAAGTTAATATTCTGGCTAAGGCGTCTAGCTAAACGAGATTGTTACAAGGCTCCACACTAACATGTTACACTGGTGGCAGGGCTGCAACTACGTTTTTCTGTTAGTGGCTGTAGCACAAAAAGTAGTGGTGGGGCATTTTCTTAATGGAAAATGCGTCTATATGCTTCATTATTCTTAATGTTTTGGGACCGGTAATGATGACCTCCAATAATCATGCTTGCTTTTTATGTTATTGTATTTCTTTGCAGTTTCCTAGAGTATTGATATTTTCCTATCAATGCTTTAGTTTGGAAATGGTAATGCAAGCAGCCCTTCTGGCAGTGTTTCACTTGTCAGTCCACCCACTATATCTGTCAACAACAGGGCTCCCCAACCTCAGAAATCCCAATTTAACCCCTGGGTAGAATGGATTCAACAGTAAAGTTATAACAGTGATGATATGAGTTAGCCATAGTGGCAGCAGTAGGCCTACACTTAAAAGTAAATATACTCTGTTGACACCGTGATCTGCCCCATTTAAAACCGCTCACTACTGTTTCTTTCTTTCTCACAAACACAGGTTTCAGAAAGAAAATTAAGCCTACTTTTCCCCAGCTTCGATCTGTTTACAAAGAGTTTCGTCTAGCTCCATCAGGCAGTAGTCTGCAGATGAGACGTTCTGCCCGAAAGCCAAGCAGTGAATGGTGTCCTGTAAGTCCTCCTCTTTGAGTTTGGCGATCTGCAGAGTTGCCCGCACTTCTTTAAGAGTTCTCATTCTGTCCAAACTAACGTTAAATGTTGAAACACGTACGTATTATAAAGACGTTTGTTCTTCCATAAACAATTACAAATCTCTCTGATTTCCCGCAATATTTTAACCGGAAGTTATGAACCAAAACGATTGATAGAAACTCAGCCACTCACGGTCGCTTAATTCTATCCCCAAAGGGTGCGCCTGTTAGAGAAACCAGTCGGATCCTAATGAGCGGAGCTGAATCTCTGGACCGGAATCGTATTTTTCCCACTTATTTTTTTTGCGGGCTAAATTTTAATCTGCGGCTTGTGTAGCCCATAGGCGATTTTAGACCCTTTGTAGGGATGCTCAATCAACCCAAAATTCCCTCTCAGCACCCCTAAAATTAATAAGAATTAAGTATTATTATTTTTTAAATCCTTTTTAGCCTTCATGCTAGATTTTGCGAACTTGTCTAGTAGAACAATTACAGGTTCAGAAGGCTAGTTCATACCATGGCTTGGTAAATAACCTAAACCTACTCGTTTCTGAACGGCTGTGCATTATTTCCAAGAAGCCAAAAGCGTGGCGCTCCTCAATGTAATTTTTTGTCAGCCGGCAAATTAAAATCAATTAAAGGCGGGACTAAAACATTCATGTACTAGCGATCTCAGAATTCCAGGAGCTGTATGATCAAACATTCAAACTGTACTTTTTATACATTAATCAGTTGTAGTTATCTTTATAATGAATCCAAACTACATTACTGAGGGACCGGTTCTAGGCCACACAGTTCGTTACTGGAGTTGAGCCAATGTGAAAGCAATCTTTATTTATTATTAATTGAATGTTTACACCTCATTATGTTTTAATTTGACACTGGTAGTTAGGCCTATTTTTTTTTATATCTTTGTTACGACCCTTCAGCTATATGGCTGATCTAGGGCGCTGAAAGATCGAACACTTAACCAGATGTATACACGGTGGTGGAGAGAGTGAAACACAGGTAAGCCCAGATAGAAGGAATATATGTATTTATTTACAGGGATAAACAAAAGCAAAAAGGGATACCACGGCTATACGAACGGTGCCAAATCAAAGAAACAAACAGAAAAGCTAAGCTGCCTACCACACGCTTGCTGTCAAAAGTACAGAGGGGGGCACCGCTCCTAACCTACTGTTCCTAAACAGAGTATGATACTACGTGATGATTAAATGTAAACCCACGGGTATCTAAACTAGCCGCGCTCCAGGAGAAAACAAAGCACCGTACCTTGTACGGGCGAAATAGGGGGGGAGTGGGAGAAATACAAACACAAAACACAGTACCGAGGACTGGTAAAACTGGGGGAAAACGGGAAAGGAACAAACTAAACACTGTATATAATACAGGACTAAAACAGGCAATACAACGAACCAGACAATACGCTAACCAACCAAACAAACGAACAACACAGGGACTAAACCTACACAAACGAACAAACGAACAAACACCAAATAGACAGACCTAGCGAAGAGAGCGAATTGAAACACTACTAAACACATACAGCATACAAGACTATCGCTCTTCCGAGACTGGCGGGGAGAAGGTTTGAATCTAGACGGATCGGCTCTTGATTGGTCCGTCAACAGATGGCTGATGGTGGGTGATGAGGGGGAGGGAACCAACGGCAAGCAGGCGGCAATCTGAATGAAGGGAATAGCGAAGGGAAAAACAGAAGGGAAGACAAAACAACAGACACATATCCCCAAAACAATACATACGGACACTACACAAAAGGAGGGGACGTAACACCCCCACCCATAAAAAACGCCTCCTATGGCGTACAAATACAGTATCACAACACACACACCCCCCCATCCAACTCTCTAGGGAGGCACTCTAGACAACGCATCTGCGCATACATTCTCAGAACCCCTCTTGTGCCGAATCTCAAGGTTAAATCCTTGAGCCAGTAGAGCCCAACGCATCAGGCGCTGATTTTTGTTGCACATCTGATTTAGAAATACCAAGGGGTTGTGGTCGGTATACACCACCACAGGTAGAGTGCTCGATCCCACGTATACCTCAAAAAATTGAAGGGCGAGGAGTAAGGCCAAGGTCTCCTGCTCGATGGTGGAGTAGCGGGTTTGACAATTTTGTGGAGAGACTCACCCTCGCTGCTATGTGTCTCTTTGACACGGGGATTATCAGCATCACTCGATGCCGGTGATTCTGCATCATCTTCGCGCAGACTAGGGGCCAGAAGGGTGTCAGACAGGGACACAATTTCCCCCTGTTTCCGTACCTGGGCACGCGTCACCACACAGGCAGGGAAGACGTTGGGAAATCCCAGCGCTAGGTCGGAGGTCGGAATCTCTGGTTGCTCCAGCAATTCCAACACAGGGACTACTCTGCCCCCTGCCAAATCGTTCCCCAAGATAAACGTCACCCCGCCCCACCGGCAAGGTAGGACGAACACCAACCTTGAACACCCCACTGATTAAACTGCAGTCCAAACGAAGGGTATGGAGAGGCACAGGGAGGAATCCCATTTCTATTCCCTGCACTAGCACACTAGAGCCACATGAAGACTCACTGGATAAGGGAAGAACGTCAGACATAATAAAACTCTGGGAAGCTCCCGTGTCTCGTAGAATACGGACAGGTCGCTGATCAGTCGGATCGCTGAGCAACGACACCTTCCCGTCTAAAAGAAAGGGATGGTAGCTAGCATCAGGTAACGCCAACTCCTTTGGTGGTGCAGGCATCACAGTAACCGGACGGTGAACAGTGTTGATTAAACTAACCTCTTTTAACTTTTTATCGGACGGCGGACTTTTCCGTTGTAGGATGGTACAATCAGCTATTACGTGACCCTTTTTGTGGCAGTAAAAACACTCCCGTTCCTCTTTCGAACGCCAGGAAGGCGTAACCGTGGCTCTTATGGGGGTTGTTTGAGAAACCTTACGTTCCGGCTGTGCAGGAATATAGAGGTTTTTGTGGGTTATAGCGAACTCGTCAGCCAACACTGCTGCCTGGGCCAACGATGTCACTTTCTGCTCGCTCAAATAGGTTACTAATTGCTCAGGGAGGTTATTCTTAAACTCCTCCAGCAACACCAACTCACGGAGAGAGCCGATATCGGAGACCTTACTGGCCGCACACCAGCGGTCGAAAAGGGTCTCTTTCTCCCTAGCAAATTCCATATGTGTCCGGTGAAGAGATTTCCTATGACCCCGAAACTTTTGTCGATAAGCCTCAGGCACGAGCTCATACGCCCTGAGTACAGTGGATTTGACGATCTCATACGACAAGCTGTCATTTAACGACAGTGAGGATACCACTTCCTGAGCTTTACCCGTAAGCCTGCATTGCAACAGTAACGACCACACCTCTTCTGGCCAATGTAAGGTGGTGGCGATACGCTCGAAAGCAGGGAAGTAAGCATCCACCTCAGTTTCTCTGAACTGAGGGACTAAGGCAATGTGCTTACTTACATCGAAACGATCAGGCGGGGCAGAGGAATGTGAGGGCGAGCCCGCTAGGGTCGAGGAGGTAGCCTGTCTGACCTGGGCAGCCTCCAGTTCAAGCTTCCTCATTTCTCTCTCCGCAGCTAATTCTAATTTTCGGATCTCAAGCTTGAGTTTGTGGTCCGCAGTACGCTCCTTTTCTTGTGCCTCTACCTGAATACGTGCCAGTCGAATTTTCAGGAGTGCATCTGACGTTAAGGAAGTGAAGGGGGGAGATATACGCGGGGAGAGAGGGTTAAATCTGGACAACACGACGGGCGTGGCTGCTTTTCTCCCAGGGGTTTGGATCACCTCCGTGTCCAACGTAGCAGCAGCCGCCACACCCTGCTCAAACACCCCCTTTTCCACTAACCCCCGTACCACACTCTCCCTCAATTCTTCCTTCAACAGCGTTTTAGACACCGAGACATGAAAGTGTTCGGCCACGGCAAACAAATCGCTCTTGCGACACAGGTCGAGCTGATCCAAAGACGGATGGGCCAGGAAGCCCTCCAGCTCAAACGAAGCCATGCTTCACTTACGTACCACAGTACTACACCCGTGACACAATACCACCACCAGCAACTCTGGTGACTACCGGGAGGTAGGTCAACCTTATCTGGTTAGACTACAGATGTAAAAGATCCCGGACGAGCCCCCAAAAATGTTACGACCCTTCAGCTATATGGCTGATCTAGGGCGCTGAAAGATCGAACACTTAACCAGATGTATACACGGTGGTGGAGAGAGTGAAACACAGGTAAGCCAACCCCAGATAGAAGGAATATATGTATTTATTTACAGGGATAAACAAAAGCAAAAAGGGATACCACGGCTATACGAACGGTGCCAAATCAAAGAAACAAACAGAAAAGCTAAGCTGCCTACCACACGCTTGCTGTCAAAAGTACAGAGGGGGGCACCGCTCCTAACCTACTGTTCCTAAACAGAGTATGATACTACGTGATGATTAAATGTAAACCCACGGGTATCTAAACTAGCCGCGCTCAGGAGAAAACAAAGCACCGTACCTTGTACGGGCGAAATAGGGGGGAGTGGGAGAAATACAAACACAAAACACAGTACCGAGTACTGGTAAAACTGGGGGAAAACGGGAAAGGAACAAACTAAACACTGTATATAATACAGGACTAAAACAGGCAATACAACGAACCAGACGATACGCTAACCAACCAAACAAACGAACAACACAGGGACTAAACCTACACAAACAAACAAACGAACAAACACCAAATAGACAGACCTAGCGAAGAGAGCGAATTGAAACACTACTAAACACATACAGCATACAAGACTATCGCTCTTCCGAGACTGGCGGGGAGAAGGTTTAAATCTAGACGGATCGGCTCTTGATTGGTCCGTCAACAGATGGCTGATGGTGGGTGATGAGGGGGAGGGAACCAACGGCAAGCAGGCGGCAATCTGAATGAAGGGAATAGCGAAGGGAAAAACAGAAGGGAAGACAAAACAACAGACACATATCCCCAAAACAATACATACGGACACTACACAAAAGGAGGGGACGTAACAATCTTGCACAATAATATGCAAAATTATTAATACTTTGTATATTTATTGTATAATGATCATATAATTTATAAATGTATTAATTGTTATCCAGTGAAATTAATGTTACCAGTCTCAGTTGCATAGATGGACAGCCGTAACACTGTTACCCACTGAACTATAATAGTAGGCAGGACAAACGTGTTTTCAGTAGTTTTTTTTTTTTAAATCAAGTGATTAAACAGTGAATGCTCCAAATTTGTGTTACTTACTAAACGTTTATTAATAAAAACAAATTTATAAATTTTCAGTTGATCAAAAAGTGACAGTTTTAGTGTCGAAAAAAGGTTTTTAATTTTACCGAGTTGATACTTCGGTGTAGCCAAGCGTTGTCTTCAGAAAGCTCAAACCTCCTATGGCCAACTTTGACATTAGTTTACTTCTTTGTCTGGGAAAAATAATGTATATGTTGCTACAGATACTTTTAAAAACTCACTGCCTTTACAGTTACATGGTCATTTACCTAAATTAAGGCTAAAATATTAAAAAAGTGTATATTGAAAACTGCAAACCTGTCAAACTTAGCTTTTTTATGACGCGGCCCTAGCCTAGGCAACAAAAATTCTACAGCTCCAAATGACAGATGGCCAAGGTACTGCTTGCAATTGCGTTTGTACACGCATAATCAGTGCCAGATAATCACTGGATCGAAAACACATTTCATAACATCTCAGTAAAATGTAGGTCCCATTGCAAGATCATTGATCATTAATCGTTACATGTCTGCTTATTTAGCCTCTAAAGTGGTAATAAACAGGCATATTCTCTTGTTTAAATAGGCTACTATCGTTCACAGTTCTCGCCCAATCGATCTTGCAAAAGTCAAAGCTCTAAACCTACACAAACGAACAAACGAACAAACCTCCCCCACAGTTCTCGCCCAATCGATCTTGCAAAAGTCAAAGCTCTCTGCCCAACAAACTCCTATATTATAGCCTATATTTCATTCCTAATGACGATGATGATCTTGTATTGTATTGATCTTGTATTTTTAGCTGTCTACGAGTAGCCTACGATCTGCTAATTTCTGCAGTCTGCTCTGCAAACCTTAAGGCAATAAACCCTCTGACTAATAAATAGGTTTTCTTGTTTTCTTAATGCACTGATTTTTCAGGCACCCATCTGTGGGCACAAATACTGGACATGCCACTCAACGCAATCTTTAAGGAAACCAATGCTTCGGTGGACATAGAGGAAAACAAAAGATGAAAGGAACGGTCCAGCTTTTCTGACGGCAATTTATAGGCTACCCAAAACTCGTATGGTGCATGTTAAGCTCTAAATTATATATTAAAGTATTTTAATAGAAAGTGTTTGAAATCCGCAATATTAATAGCCTTGCCCTGATAATTAAAACGAGCCCACTGCAACATTTTTACTAGATCCCGGCTGTTAACGTTAGCTTGGTATTGATAACGTTACCAATGTATATCACTTAGATTCACAATCAACATGGCCAAAGTTTCCATTTAATGTGTTAGGTAATAGTAGCCAAACTGACTGACATAACTATACATCTAGAACAATTATAATATGTTTCGCTTTATGGATTTCAACCAAAGCGACAGAACTCTAAACCAAAACAAACTTGCTAGGAAGCTAGTGGAGAATGACTTACCGCTGTCCTCGGGGTCCTGAACAAGTGAAGGCACGGTAAATTTTGAGGGGGGCTTCTATCGATTTGTAGTTTTTTTGGCGAATATTTCCCAGAGGCCTTGGTCTTGTCAGAGTTGAAAGGCCACGGTGGAACTTTTTGATTCAAGTAAAGTATATAACACGTATTTTAAATATATATTTGTTTACTGATTGCTTAGTCCCCGTAAGGTCATGTCCGGACAGGGGTTTACTTGAAAATGAATCAAAGTTTGACTTTCAAAAATGATGGGAACAGCGAGGTGATTTACCTTGAAGACAAGGAGCGCTGGACTATTTCGTGCCCGTTTAAGAAAGAAAACAGAGCATTGCGACAAGGTTTTGCACCAGCTACCACCAGAGGCGAGTTTTGATATGACAAAATTATGTTATATGACAAAATTATGTTATTAACAGTAGAACTATGGAAAGCTGGAATTATCAGTGATTTATGAATATATTCTTAAACCAGTCAGTCAATCGTTTGATATTAAATAAACGTCTTTTTTTATTCAACTGCTCAAAGTTGAGGATTTTTTCGTGTAACAACAAAACATACGCTCTTTGGAAGCTAACTGCGAATTGGCAAGAGATCTATAGATATAAACACTTCTATTTTGTGAAGCTAAGTCTTACTCTGGAATGACTTAAAAGACTCAGATCAACAAAAACGTTATATTTTTGTTGATTTAAACAGTTTCAAAACGGTACACAGCGCGGTTTTCTTCACCATTGTGTGAATACAGCTGCCGTCGACTACAGTGTAGCTGTTGGGTTTGTCCTGCCTAATAATA
This sequence comes from Galaxias olidus, assembly GCA_026901105.3. Lineage (NCBI taxonomy): Eukaryota > Metazoa > Chordata > Actinopteri > Galaxiiformes > Galaxiidae > Galaxias > Galaxias olidus. The sequence goes on along the minus strand of JAPMUY010004021.1, from coordinate 9,680 downwards.
TGGAGCAATAGGAGTGAGCAACAACACAAATGAGCTATAGTTAAAGTATTTATTTACAAAAAAAGGAGCAGCAGGGATACAAACTAGTGATGTGTCGTTCGCGAAAAAATGGCTGTTTTTGAACGGCTCTTTTCAGTGAACCTAGGGAACCGCATCACCTCGGTAAAAGAGCCGTTCTTTCGGCTCCCTGATTAAAAAAAATGTTTTGTAGCACTGCTCAAAGTAAGATTCTCTGCCTTTTTCCCCAGACTGTCATGTGACAACCCCTGAACAGCCTCAGTGACTGACTGAATGTATTTTTTTCAATTGGTCATTTCAGTAAGGAGAGCCAATTACAGGGCTCCAATCATAGTGCAGTATTTTGAAACAAAACAGTTCCAATACTGGGTGTCCAATCACAAGCTCAGATTAGCTGGTGTTGCCAATTTAGCAACTTTGTCGCTAGATTTAGCGACTTTTCAGACCCATCTAGCAATTTTATTTCTTAAAAGTGATTAGCGACAAATCTAGCAACTTATTCAGACCCTCAGGGAAATATCAAGAAATGTACAAAAATCTATTAAATTGGAATTTATTCCCATACAGCGCGGGTAGCTCTCTCTCTCTACACACAGTGTGCAGGGAGCCTGGGTGTGCGTTTCAGGCAGGAGTGGGAGAGCGAGTTTCTATGGTTACATGGACACTCTTTCTCTTGAGAGCTCTGAAACTTTCTCGCACTTCGAGATATCTCTTTCTAAAATGGCATTGTCAAACAACTGTTTATAAATTACAAAAAAAGCAAACAAATTTCTCCAGTTTTTATGTAACTCTTGAGTCTTTTCAATACAAACACACGATGTCCCTGTAGTTAGCTTGTGATGATCTGGACAAATATTTATGTCGCCTACTTGGTCTCTCCCAACCCACACACATCAAAGCTTTATGCACATGAGTATATGAAGACGTCATATACATGTAAATTAGGGTATGACTTTTGGAACTAATGCTAGCTACCATCGTTGGGAAATAGTTGGCAACACTGAGTCAGTGCCACTTCCAAATGCCATTTTTTCTTACTGGAGTCACAAATCTATTAAAGTTTTTGGAAATAAAAAAGGTGGATAAAAGAAAATACAGAAACGTTGCCAGACCTGGAGTCGGAAGAGGGCTGGATTGAGTGCTCCATGTTAACCAGAAGGAAAGAGTTCAATGTGTATATGGATGATCTATCAAAACAACTGAATGGGTGTAACACAGCCTGTCTTGTTGGAAACTCTGTTATCAATCATCTTATGTATGCTGATGACCTGGTAATCTTTAGTCCATATAGTGCTGGGCTGCAGCAATTACTGAAGGTGTGCTCACAGTACGGCAAGGATTATAACATCACATTTAATGCCAAAAAGAGTAATGTCATGATATTAAGAAGTAGAGAGGATAGGAGATTAGTTTTTCCTGTGTTTTATCTGTGCGATATTCCTCTCTTGATATGCAAGGAAATAAAATACCGTGGCCATGTTTTTACTGATGATTTGAATGATGACAGAGATATCTATCGACAGTGTTGTAAACTATATGCTCAGACCAACATGTTGCTTCGCAAGTTTAGTATGTGTTCTGTCAATGTAAAATGTTCATTTTTTATAGCTTTCTGCACACCTATGTATACAGCTCATCTTTGGTGTAGCTACAGGAAAGGTAGTATGCGAAGGCTTACAGTGGCTTACAATAATGCAATGAGGTTGCTGCTTCAGGTTCCTAGATGGCATAGTGCTTGTCAACTGTTTGTGTTCTTTGGTGTTCCTACATGTGAGGCACTTCTAAGACATCTAATGTATAAATATACATGTCGCTTGGATGAGTCGGAGAACAGCATCATAGAGGCTTTAACCGACCCGAGGAAAAGTTGTTTTCGGTACTCATCCAGGCTCCGAAAACATTGGCGAGATAGCCTACATACAAACTGTATTTCGTAAAATTTAATGACTTGTGGTTTTATCTTGTATTTCTCTTGTTATTATTTTTGTTTTGTTTTCTGTTTGGTATGGACCCTCCTGTGAGTCTGGAATAAAGTTTTAATAAAAAAAGAACCTCGGCAAGCAACTGCGACGAAAATTCTGATCTTTGGAGGTAAATTTGACTGTAGTTAGCTAGAATTTCTAGACAGATGCTGGAGTTCAAAGCCAATATTAGTTAACCATATCTCTAAGCACCCACTAGCACAGCATTTCTGCATTTAATATGCGTTGATGTAGCTTTTCTAGCGTGCTCTGTGAGTTGTACTTTTGCTAACATTAGCTATGTAGCTAATCGAGCTAATGTTATGCTAATGTTTCCACTTTTTTCTCCGATGATTTTCCAGATCTGGGAGAAGGTGGAGGCTGCAGACCTGGAGTCTAGACACTCTCAGTCCTCTTAGACATTCTCAGTCCCCTTAGACACTCTCAGTCCCCTGCCAGTTTATACGTATCGTCCAGTTGGTGGCGGTAATTCACATTAAACTGGTTTGCGAAATGAAGAACAAAATAGAAGTCGAAAACGAAGAAGAAGAATCTACACACAAGTTAGAGGTATGCTAATTCCTATAAAATGTATTAACTAATATTATTGTTAAGCAGTCCCGTAATGTTATTATGGGTTATTTAAAGAAACTCGCTAAGGGTTTATATCAATTTATTGCGATATATCTCGTGATTTCAAAGTTTTTAAGTTGCACCATGCATTATCTCCAACGCAGTACTAGCCGAGTTAAGTACGTTAGCAACTATAATTAGTGGGCATGAAAGTTTATTTTAGCTGAAGTTAATGATATTGTTAACTGAATATGTTAACAATTTGTAAATTCTTAGTCAGTTTTGGGAGCGAAATCTGTAATCCGACATGTTGTTAGCTAAAGATTTTGTTAATTTCTCGATATACATTAGATCTATCTAATGTATACATACTAGACCTATCCAACCCCCTCTGCCCTTAGCTATCTCTCTAACCCTCAGTCGTTTTTTATATGTATTTATATTTTTTGCTATCTGTCTCTAGCTCCCATACACGAGATGGCTTCTTCGGGCAAGATATTCCTCCGACCCCGTTTACACGCCTAAAAACTTACTCCACATTGATTCTGGAGCTTCATTTGAGTACACGCTGGATATGTGTGAACACACCACAGAAAAATGTGCAATTCCTATTCATGTATATACAACTCACTCACTCACTCACTCACATTTCAGCACACTGTCTGCAATTATTATCCTTGGTTTTGGCTGTTCTGGCTGCACACCCCTGTTTAACCCAACCCCTGTTTAATTAAATGATAATAATTGCGAGTTAAAGTATATGGTTTATGTGTCCTGATTTAAATTGTATTCTCTCTTCAGGTGCCACGACTCCAATAACAATCTGGCGTGGTCGCGATTTACCGGTACTAGAGAAATGCAGCTCCTGCTGTTCCCTATACCATTGTCCTTTCTGTACAACTTCTGTGTACAAACCTCAAAAAAAGTCGAAATTATTTAATCATTTTCAGATTCACTTTTCGAAGGCAGTTGTCCGTGAAGGTATGTCAAGTTTCAAATGATTGTTGTTTAGCAATGTTTTAATGGAATGTTGATTTTAAAGTCATTGTTATTAGATGTTTATCTTAAATTTCCTGAAATATAGACAAGTTCAACATTATCAGGGCATGTTGCTTTTCTTTCTCTGAAACAAGAAGCTGATCCAAAAAAAGTAGTAATGCAAGTAAGGGAGTGATTGTTTTTTTTTTTCCAGATTACACAATACACAGGTGTGGGCACGTGTTAGGCATAACCACTTTGTAGCCCACCTGAAAGGGTGTAAGATGCACAAGCCACCTTTGCCTGCCAATACATCAACCTCCATTCCAATACATGGGACCTGCTCCGTTCCTGATATGCCACCTTTGCCTGCCAATACATCAACCTCCATTTCTGATATGCCACCTTTGCTTGCCAATACATCAACCTCCATTCCTGATGTGCCACCTTTGCCTGCAAGTAGGTCCTTCATTAATCCACAGCTACGGAGCCGTGCAGTTGTTAGGACAAAATGCCCACATTGTCACATTACCATTCACAGAAAAAATTTAAGGAACCATTTGGAAAGGAAACACACAAAATCTATTGAGGACAATACAGCAAGCCATCACCTTTATTCTGACTGTATAGATCGAGCCAAAGGTATGTATTCAGTCCAGAAATTTTTTTTATCTTCAAGTATTCCGGTTCATGTAGTATATAAAGTCTGGGGAGCAGAGCACAACGTGAGATGTCAATTGACATCCTGTCAAGTGGACATAGACATGGCATGGAGAAGTGGAATAAGCCACTATAAATGTTGCCATCTAAGGTCGCTTGACTATTGTGGGTCCTTCGCTGCCTCTCCTGATCTTTTGGAAAGTACCCTGGCAGACATGGTCAGGTTGAAATGGTTTGGCAGCGAACGGAAAACCGACTGCCTACAAAGGCAAAGCCAGGCTACCCAAGATAAAAGACCCCTGTCTGTAGCAATAAAAGCTACAACGCCTTCTTCAAAGAGGTGTATCTCAGTTTATGAGCCAAACCCGTCATATTACGCCCAACTTGGAAGAATCATGGTCATGCACGACATGAAACAGAACTCCTGGCACACTGTCCTTGTGCCAGGTCAAGAAGGTCATGCCTACATAAATACATAGCAAAGTGGCATCTCTATCAGACTGACCGTGAACTCTTCAGGACAGTCCAAAGCACAGATCCGATCAGTCCAGTTCGTGAAAGTGCAGGTGACGGAGGCCTACTTTACCCCCCAATAGATGAGCTGGAGTCTATGATTCAGTACGTCCTGAACAATAAGACCATCCCTGTAGCTCTTCCTGAGCACCTGCGTCTGCCTTCATTTTCACGCACATACCCATGCAGCCTCATTCCTGAAGAGATGATCTGCCAGAGATGCCCTGGAAATTTACCCCTATCCGATAATCTACTTATCACTTCAAAGGCAAAGATTCTTACTAACACAAGAATTATTCATGGTAAGTTCATACCCTATATTTTATTTAGCTTTTTCTTTTGCCAATTTAAGGATCTATCTAAAAAATATAAACAAATTACTATCTGACACCAGCTATGAATATATCCTATATTGTAGTATGGCTTAATTTCATAACATCTTTCATTAGTATTTTTCAGATGTGTCCACCTACTCAAAATGTTGCCACCAATGTGGAATTCACTACAGATATCAGGAGTGGAAAGATGGCCTGCACAATTTTAATGACTGTGTCATTCTTGACCTTCCCTTATGCCTACATATTCATAGCAGGCTACAGATCAGGATCTTAAATCATTATCTACTAGCTCTAGTACAAAAGACAGTAGCACTTTGCAAGGTTTGTAGGGAAGGGAATATATGTATTTATAATTATATATATATTTAATCGTAGGTCCATACCGCAGTTGGGAGGGTGGTTGAATGTCTGGAGCTTATCATAGGGGAACATTTCCCTCCAGCCAAAACTGTGCTCCAAGCCTATCTTCATTTTGAGGCACTAACAAGTCACGAGTACGGATACTCGTGTGACATGTGGGGATCATCCTCCCATTGTAATCATGGATCTCCACAGAAAAGGAGCATTCAACATGTCATGTATGTAAGTTGGCATGGACCATATTGATATTCTGTTCTATGTGCAAATAATACATTTCTGGTGATTTGACCCACAGCATGCTAATCAATACTGCTTAGCGTCTAATGTTATCCTATTAATAGTTTGCCTTACTGTGTGTTATTAGTGAGTGACATCGAACCACCACCAAAGGATTTCAATGGTGAGGTGGATATGGAAGACTTTTGGGAGAAACTGGACCTGCAAATGATTGGTCGTGGCTTTGTAACAAGTAATGCTCCTGCTTTTATGTGCTTCCTCTTGTCATTTTGTAAGCTGTTTATCGTTAAGAAAAATGTCTTTGACATTTTGCTTTTCCTCTTGTTGTTTAAGGGCAGAGCGACAATCCCTTCACTGTCCAACCCAATTACCACATGTGGGCACCATGGATTGGAAGAAATTCACAAAAATCCAGGCAATGCCTCCATACAGAGTTCCAGAAAATCCACCAACCCAAAGAAGCTGAGCTTCGTGAAATCACTGTCTCAGAAGATAGGCTTAAGAATGAGATTTATAAGCAAAAAGTAAATGTATTTTAGTATCTTTTTTCTTTCTGTGACTAGTATCAAGTGGGCATTAGGCTTAGTTGAATGTACGTTTAGTTTTGTTGGGACTGTCTTAATTTATTGTGTATTTTAGGTATCAGTGGTAAGGAAACTGTGCAAATAATGTGGTGTTGATCCTGTTGGTTCCAAAAATGACCTCCTAGAGAGGCTTTCAGCTGAGATGAAATCTAGACAGACTTACGACAGTCTTTGAAAAGATTTGGGGCGCCTCTGGTGAGAAACAAATGTTCGTTTGGATATGTTTGTGACGCCTTGCGCTTGTAGGTCTTATATGTGTATGACTGCTGCCTGACATAGATGTTTGTTCCAGGAGGATGGGCTTTGGTCATGTGCCCTTATGGAGTTGTGTACAGCATAAAATGCTGTTTGCGCGCAGAGAGTCCAAGAGACTTTGCTGATGTCCTCCTCTCATTGAAGCACATGCCAAATGTAGTGATCTATGATTTTGCATGGGGACTGGCCACACACACCAATCTTCACTATCCGGAAAAGTTACCCTTCACGCCACATGAAGGTCGTCTAGTTGACCCAACCGAAGACAACATAAAGATGGCAAAAGAGGGAAAGCTGAAGGTCTCCTTGCCATGGCTTAATATAAAAAAACAAGTCCCAGACAGTCATGGCCACCGAATTACAGGCTCAGCAGAGCACTATTGCCTCAATGACAAATTCCATGAGGACAATTCAAAGGACGAACGGGATGCTCTCCGCAAGATTGGCCTTGTAGCCCAACTTGCTGGTAAAGTGAATAGCCAGGTTGCAGAGCAGTTCTTCAGCAAATAAAAAAAAAAATTTACTTTCTAAATATGACGCTTCCATCAACCCACGTCTTCCTCATGAGAAGTATCATCCACCACCATCTGTCAGAAAAACCTGAAAAGAGTAGAGGCCTTCAAAAGAGTCTTTGGGACAGACGTGGTGATGAACATAAACCACCAAGCTGTTCTTGGTAATGTTTGGATTACTGTATTACTACTTTTGAATTGGTTATAAATATAAATTGTGCCGATGTTATGTACTAATAGTTTGTGTTCCTCAAACTAAGCTACTTCAGAGACAAAAGAGACCTCTGGTCAATCCGCTGTCAAAGATGTTCAAGTGACCAGTAAGTAACACAGGAGAGGATTAAGCCAATTTATGCCACTTACCTTGTCTTTTATTGCTAAGCATTGGAGAAACATTGGGCGGTACAATGTAATGTTTCCTGATTTTAAATACTTATTTCATAAAATCAACCTAATCATTTTGAAAATAAAATAAATATATACTGTACTTTATTTTGTTGACCGACTGTATATTATTAACTATTGTTATTACATGGAAGTATTGTCTTGTATTTGTACTGTGTCATTGTTTTCCACTGTGCTAATGTCACCTTGTGGGAGAATGAAGTCTTGAGTGAACTAAACTGATGATCTAATTTGGAATACCTTACAGACCTTCGTGTTTCAGAGGCAACCGTGGATGCTTCACCATTAACGACTTTGTTGCCCTTCTAACAGGCTGGGGAATGGATAAAGCAATTGCACTTACTGACAGTACATTTTCCATTGCAGTTCATTGTGCGTGATAGAGATGGTTTGGTTTGATGCTTTTAATTCCCAAAGAAACCTCTGCAGATGTGATCGTAGAGGAAGAGGATATGATCATGGAGGCTGAGGATTCAGCTCAACCTTGGCAGAAGCCTCATAATCCTCTGCAAGACAAATTGCTAATTAAAAACATTCTGTCCACAGCAGATATTTTAACATCCACAGCTTGTACCAAAATGTAAGCAACCATCTTATTGGGACAGTCTGCGAAATGTCAGGTAGTTTTAAAGAGTGAAGCATTTCTCTATTTTGTACTTTGCAGCTCAGATACGTCCTGGACACGGGGCGGCCAGCAGATGAGGTCATTGTAAAGGAGGGAGCGACATGCCTCACAAGGGCAGAGTTTTGGACTCTGATGTAAGTAGTAACATTTTCAGGTTTATATTATAGTTGTACAAAAAATTTAAGCTATGGACGGAATGTATCCATCCATCCATCCATCTTCTTCCGCTTCTTCCGGGGTCGGGTCGCGGGGGCAGCAGCCTAAGCAGTGAGGTCCAGACGTCCCTCTCCCCAGCCACTTCCTCCAGCTCTTCCGGGGGGACACCAAGGCGTTCCCAGACCAGCCGAGAGATATAGTCCCTCCAGCGTGTTCTGGGTCGGCCCCGGGTCTCCTACCAGTAGGGCGTGCCCGGAAAACCTCCAACGAGAGGCGCCCAGGAGGCATCCTAATCAGATGCCCGTACCAACTCATCTGGGTCCTTTCGACGCGAAGGAGCAGCGGCTCTACTCCGAGCTCCCCACCGAGAATCGCCACCTTAACGTGTTGGAGGGATTTCAGTGTCCCTGTGACCCTGGGAGCTGTGTTGTCGGGAGCAGTAGCCCCTGGTAGGGTCTCCCATGGCAAATTGGTCCCAGGGGAGGGTCCAGACTAAGTGCGATTCAAAAACACCCAATGAAGCGGAACCAACGGCACTGTGGCACCTCGCCCGGAAGAGGGAAACCGGGGCTACCCCCTGGAGCCAGACCCGGAGGGGATGCTCGTCGGCGAGCGTCTGGTGGCCGGGCCTTGACCCGTGGGGCCCGGTCGGGCACAGCCCGAAGAAGCAGCATGGAGCCGCCGCCCTGTGGGTCCACCACCTGCAGGGATAGACATTGGGGTTGGGTGCAATGCCAATCGGGTGGCAGGCATAGGCGGGGACCTAGGCGTGCTGACCCCTGGCATCGTAGACTGATCCTAGGGAATGTATGCTCTTTGTTTTATTTGTGGAAAGAAGTTATACTTTTGTGCATGTGCTAGCGCTTTTAATTGTTGTTTCTTGCAGATTGGAAATGCCTGCATGAAACTCATTCCTAGATTCCCTGTATAGTGCTCATGAGTCTGGTTTTGGAGATGCCCAGTACAGAGACATCTTTAGGTCCACAGCTAAGATATTGTTGCCACGTTCCTATGGCATTTTATGCAGACATGCGGTTGCATTGTTCTATCGTTCTGATTGTTCCTTTAGCTCTAAGAGCATGTGGTAATTATATTGGAAACAGTTGCCACGTTCCTATGGCATTTTATGTAGACATGCGGTTGCATTGTTCTATCGTTCTGATTGTTCCTTTAGCTCAAAGAGCATGTGGTAATTATAGTGGACACAGTTGTCACATTCCTATGGCATTTTATGGAGACATGGGTGGGTCTTTTAATTTGTGTTTTTTTACCAAAATTATAGGAATATTTTTCGTCGGCTCGACCCTGGACAGTGGACAGAAGTCACAGGCCTGGATATTGGGGTGAGACGCAATTAAGACACTACTGTACATATTGTGTGTAAATTCTTATTTCAGTTTTTGTTCATAATTACAATTGTTGTATCTGATCTTAGGTCCTTCCTCAACAGACCTACGGAAATGATTGTGGCGTGTTCATGCTCATGGTAAGATATAATGAAATAC
>JAPMUY010004019.1:0-28226 GCA_026901105.3 Galaxias olidus | reverse complement strand
AAACATTTTTTCACTTTGTCATTATGCGGTATTGTATGTAGAATGTTGAGAAAAATGTTTTATTTAATCCATTTTGGAATTAGACTGTAACATAATAAAATGTGGAACAAGTGAAGGGGTATGAATACTTTCCGGATGCACTGTAAGCACAATAATTCTTGATAAACTTTTGTAAGCAGTGGCTGAAATATAATAGGTTGATAAAAGTTGCCTAACTATAGTGGCCAAAAATAATGTGGACTAAAAAGCCCCAGTTGAAAAGAGTAATGCGTCATAATGCAGATCCTGCTAATGTTGTGTTTGAAAATTCTTTAAATCCAACGGTACTGAAATTCTCAACTTGCAAATGAAACTATAACTTAAGTTAAGGCTGCACGATTAGTCATATTCGATTAAAATCATATCTTCAATAATCGTGGTTCATAAACTGCAAAAGCTTCTATTAATGAACAATTTCATTATTTTATATTGTTTTAGACGTTACTTAATGTGTTAAGTACACTACGCGCATGTGAATGAATACATGACTGTCCCATTCTACTTTCCCAGACAACACATGGGGAAACATCAGCACATCTAAAATGTAGTGCGTACTGTTTGCCAATTCAAAGGTTCCATTACATGTTTTATCAACACGTGTCCCACTGACCATCTTAATCCTGTCTATAGTTCCTTGATAGTCAAGACATCAGCTGTCTTAAGACTGTTAAAACAAAAGCTATGCGCAAGACAATTGCCTTATTCTCATACACAAAAAACAAACCATGCATCTTAGATACAAATATTGAATCAGTTAAATTGTGTTTTTAGTTCATATTTGTGATGGAGATCTACATTTGTATAAGTGCACAGTTTTTTTGACAATGGGGGTTTTAGAACTTAACCATTAATGACTATATTTTGTATGTTAAGGAAAAGCCCCAAAGAGTTCTTTCTGTAAGTGGTGGAAACACCATATTTGCTGTGGACACTGTCAAGACATAAACATCATGGGTAAACATGATAAAATCTAAATGTTTGATTTCACCTACTTATCATGCCTACATTGGCAGACAATGCTGATTTTTTTTTTTTAAAACGCAAAAAAATCACAAGAATAACTTCACAGTTTTTCACAATTGTTTACACACATTTTCTGAATCTTTCGCTCATTTTCTCAAAACTCAAAACACAAAACCACAAACACTCTACAAATCTCTAGCAAAAGCAAACACAAAACTGTTTAGTCTCTTTCCAAAATGTTTTTTTGCATCAAAATGACACACACACGCCGTCACATGAATAGATCTTTCTACCAACAACACACTGATGTGCTCAACACAAAACGCTACTTTGAATATCTTATCGGTAGGTTTTTGCCTTTTGTATTTTCAGTGTTACACTGGAGCCAGTTGTAAAAGATTGTTACAGTAATGTATATCTACTCAAATATATATAAACAAACACACACAAATGCAGTACAGTAACAAAAACATTTAGATTTATTTCCAAAATGCAGTATTTTGGAACGCTTGTGTTTTGTACGTAACACTTTACATACCCAACAGGAGCAAACCAGAAAAAATAAATAAAAAGAGCTAATCTGTGGCCTTTTAATAGTGCTAAAGCTCTGATTTCTAAGTGAAGAATTAAGCAACTAGTGTTTACACCCGTGAGGAGTGGGTGTTGCCAATTGACAAATAAAGCTTGGCATTGTGATTGGCGTTGCTTTTGTAATGGATCATTTCAAGCTATGACAGAAAATAACCAATTAATGAGAGGGAGAAACCATGAAAAGATCAAATACAATTTTATTGATGACTACAGAGTCTGACTCAGAGTCTGTACACAGAGAAAATACTACAGTCAGATCAGTCTAACAACATAGTAAGTTCTGATTAGTTGACAAGGTTCTAATGAGTATATGGGTCTATAAGATAAACAATAATTTCATTGGACAAGATGGATCACATGTTCATAATCAGCATATCTAAAGACACATACGCAGGAAACTTAAGACATGACTTAATGTTATGACTTAAACACAAAACCTCTAGTCTCAGTGGCTCCAAAAGGCACATATTATCTCTTTGGTGACCTGGCCTTCGCTCTGACCGTCCCCTCACCCCTGAACCACATCCCAGGCCGGAACATCCGCCAGGATGCCCAAATTTGGCCACAACATTCCTCCCTTTGAGAATACAAAAAATCTCACACTTCAACAATACAAGACAAATTTGCATGGACACCAGGTCTTGTGTCACAGGGTCTTGCAAAGATGTGAGGGGAAGTGGTTCAACTCTGCAGGTCTCTGAGGGGAAGATCATGGCGACGGCCCCACCTTGACCGGAATACAGAGATTAGATATTAAAATCAAAATATTAAATTAATGACATCAATAATCATGATTGAGAATCAAACATGAAACTCACTACTCTAAGTTAATCAGTAACATGAGTATCAATCAAAACCGTCTTAGTCATTTCAAAGTACTGAATCAGACAATTTTATTCATTTCAAAGTAATCAATCAAAAGAAAAAGATAAAAGAAAAAAAAGGAGAAGAAAAGAAAAGAAAAAGAAACTAGTATCCACAGACCGAAGGGGCAGCAAAAACCCTTTTGGGAAAAAAATGCAAGACCCCGACCTCCAATCATAGACAATCTTGACATCATCAATTCGGCGTGGCATACTAGTCCCAGAAAACATATCAGTTATCCGATATGTCAAAACCATCAGTCAGAAATGGGTGAATTCCCCTCCTGAATGCTGGATCCTCCTTGTTAGGGAGGACAAGTGTTGCCTGAACTGCTGCTCCTGAAAGGCGGCCCATGAGTGCTTTGACACAGGCCACCAGACAGACACAGCAGAGGAAACCTATGATTAGCACAACAGCAAATTGCATTATTACAGGGACTTATTCAAATCGGGTGAATGACATTCAGAATCAAGAACGTGTATGGCCAAAGCTTCACAAACCTCCTGTAGAGGCACCTTAACAGATTTCTCAGTATGTGTATAGATATAGATGTAGATGAAGATATTTTACCACCAACTCGAATATAGTGAACTTCAACACACACGAAATATCCTAGGAAAAAGAGCAACAACATATGATTCCTTCTTGTAAACAATGAACATGTCCTGTCCCAATTTCAGGATCACGCTGCCCTGAGATTGTCTCTCTAATAGCGCATGTCCTTGCTTTCGCTTGTTGGCATCTGGAACAGTCTCTGAGTGCGTGGTGACTCAATGATTGTCACTGGGTCACATCAAACTTGAGTGAAATGTCATGAAAAGGGGAGAAAAGGTTTGTATGTGTATGAGGTCTGGCAGAGGTTAGAAACCTCGTTGTGATTGCCGCCCGTTGGCAGTAATCTTCAAGATCTTTTCAGCCAGTCGATCTTTCTCAGCTCTCTTGGAGTGAACCCTACGGATCTCTTTATTTATTGTCCCGGGAACAGCGTCACCAATCGGTGGCGGTAGTATCTCATGGCCTCAAGACGCCAGCTGCAGGAGAGAACTCTCTCCTGGAATCAGAGAACAGAGAATGACACTTCCATAGATAATACTACCCATCTCAGTCCTCCATGCTGGGGCTGGATGTTCCTTCTGTTTCTGGTGTTTGACCTTCTGGACACCAGAGTTGCTCGCAATGGGACAGGTGAACCCAGCAATTGGCCTCTTTGGCATCTTTCCGCTGTGTTGGTTGTTAACAGGCCCCCGTCTATCTCGGAGTGTGTCCCCTTTTGTGCCTGAACTGCTTCATCAGTCCCAGCATCTATGTTGATGCCTGTGGCACTGGTATAGTCTGCTGTGTCTCACCTGCCTGGAAATGGAAAGTCTTGAGAAAATGCAATAGTTCAACATGGTCTAATCCATGGAAATGATTTCCCATGTCTCCTTCATTGTCGTGGTTTAATGTCTTCGGGTTGGACCTCCCTGTCCCCTCTGTGGACCTTCCCCCAATGTCTGCGTCCACTGGGAATGTTTCTCCTAATCAGGAACAGAAAACCAAGCATACAGGAGGAACCAAACAAGCAGTGTGGCAGTAATTGTTGCGTTCAACACCTCAACAGAAGATGTGCCTAGCACAGGCACACAGATGAGTTCAAACATTTATACAAATTGTTTCTGATGATGCAATGTATATATATATACTACCCTTTGATTCAATATGAGTTCTTAAGACACTATATTTAATCAAAATCAGAAAACGATTGTGAATTTGTCAAAATGACAAAACAGTACTCAGCCGTTGTGTTTGTCCAGAACGTTGAGAAGAACTGAGAACTTGTAAAAAGGATATTTCCATTAGCTGGAAAATCATCACTCCTCAATGGTGTAGCAGAGGAGAATCAGAGCCATAATGGACAGTCCAAAGTCCAAGACTCAGAGGCTTATTTCAGCTCCCTCTATAATCTGATTTGTAATTTAAGTCACAATAGTACAGAACTGAACAAGTGGATGCATCAGAACAGACAATTAATATCAATATCAGCCTGAATATTAAAACTTGTGATGTATAATTACTCACAGATACAATGGCTTCTGAAGAGGCTGTAAAAGCTTCTGAAAACCAAAGACAAGAAACACAAAGCTACACAACCCAGTATAGGCATTGACATGAAAATGGTTTTACACCAATATTCTTGACCCTTGCAACAATTTCATTCTCCTTCAGGGAGACTCAAATTAGCATTATTCAATCACAATTTGTTGTTCTCTTAGCCTGGTAAAAGTCTGGACTCGTCTCTATGTCAGGAAAAGGAGTGTGCCAGTTCCAATACAGAGAGGAGTCTGTGACACCCAGGCATGAGTATATCTTATTCCAATTTTAAGCAAACCAAAGTGGTTAATTTGTATTTTCAATTAACTTATGGCAACTTGCCTCCGATAATTCTTGTAAATAGTGCTAAATAGCACACCTTCAAGAATAACAGGCATTTCTGGAAGCCCAGGATTGATCAAGTCCCAGGTGTCCAGAGGCTTAACTACCTTCTAGCCTGAGAGAAGAAAGCAAAAAGACACTTATTAGTGACATATAACAACCTTTTGGCTATTATTTCATCAATGTATATTCTCAGTAAGCCTGCGATTCAGTTTTACATGAAAATAAAACACTCACTGTAGACAAATCAAAACGACCCATGGCCGAATGTTCCCTTTTTTCAAACAAAAACAGATAGTGGTGACATCTGATTGTGTTCAAACTAAACAAAAAACAACTCTGGCACTCTCAAACTAAATCAGTCTGACTCAGAAACAATACCCAAAAATGTAAGCAAATATCATGAGTCTTCAAATGAATTTGTTACGTAATGAAGCCTCAAGAAGTATGGCTTTCTACTAATATTTGACAATTTAACTGTCAGCTTTCCTATAATTTATCAATCATACACATACTATGGCCATTTCGGGGTGGTTGGGCTCTCCCAATGTTAGGACTGCCCTTTCTACCCCCCCTCCCTTTGGAGCGGCAGCCCCTTGTTGAAGAAAGGAGACATCCTGGAGAGCAAATAGGTAGAGTTGATAAGGGAGAAAGTTGAATGGCAGCCAATGTTTTTTCACAAGGGCATGATGGCCCACTGGCTTCCCAGTAGATGTGAAAAAACCCTCCGACTCCATAAGAAATTAAAGTTATATGACCAGCATAGACATGGCATAAATTGGTATAACGACAAGTGTTTTACCCAAAGAGAGTCCTCACCCTTGAGTGAGCGCATACAACTCAGCCTCTTCTGGCAAAAGATGACCAGCGTCCATTCTCCCCTCTCGTTGTGAGTGATTGGTCCATAGGCTCACCCCTTCTGTGAACGCTGCACTGAACCATCAACAAAGAACAGATTATCAGCATTCTCATAAGCAATGTCAGTGAGATCCGGTCTCGGTTCACATCAGAACTCCCCTAACTTTACCCAATCATAAGGATCTCCCTCTATGAAAGAGACGGCATTAAGAGTAGATCAAACAACAGTGCGATGCAGCACTCTAGATTAGCATGTACCATCGTCAGCAGACATTTTGATACTGGAGAATGCAATCTGTGAAGAAATGCTGTCTTTGCAAAAACAGTGCATGTATTGCGTGTGAAATGTAACATCAAGCGAGACATACAAACCACAGAACGCAGACATGGAATGAGACTTCGAGCCACAGCATCCAAGCCTGTTGAGTAATAACCCCTCGAAATCTACTTTCCTCTATGTTCCTGTGTAAGAACTACACACATGAAGCTGTCTCTCTCTGAGACATAAAGAGAAAAAAGTTTGTTATGGTTATGTCATCCCAGACAGGGAAAAAGATGCTAGCAAAGATTCTTGGGTGTACACAAGTACTGTTCTCCATTCGGAGTCCAGCTTAACAGATCTGGTTGCGTTACCGACATAGTCCTTAGCTACCCCTAACAGGCACATCTTTTGCTTTTGTTAATAGACTTGGGAATTTGCTGAATAGCCAACAGTAGATTATTATTCAAACTGCGGCCTTACAGGGTCACCTATGACCTAGATATGTGACTTTTCTTTCTTACCCACTGGAATTTTTACTTCGCCGCCTTGTGTCCATTCTCTGCAAGATATTTCAACAAAGACAGTATCTGCACGCAAATCTCCTCAGTTCTCCAGCAGATTAACAGAAAATCAACACAGTACCTTTGCTGGGAATCCAGCCTTCTAGATTCCTTTATAGTTCTTCAGAAAACCCAGCAGGACTCTCAACATAACCCATAGCCATTCATGTGAATTTTTACTTATGTCCCCTAAATGTATATGTAAATCAAAATTGTGAATTGGGGTCTATGGGGACACTATAAAAAGCATTTGTGAGGTCAATCGCGCTGAACCACTGTGTCTCCGGTGGCACCTGGGACAAAATGGTTACTGAATTAGGAACAACAGGTGCCCTTGGAAAGACAGACTCATTTACCAGACGGATATTATGAATGAAACGCCAACCTCCAGTTGACTTTTTTAATTGGAATATAGGTGAATTACAGGGAGAATCAGGAGCCGGGACGACTACCCCACTCTTAACTAAACCTCATGGATCGGACGAATACCTCCTTCAGCCTCCTTTTTAAGGGGAAATTGTGCTCCCTCTGGGTCTAAAAGTGCCCTTAGGTTTGATAACCAAAGGTTGCGCCCCCTTTATCAATCCCACATCATACTTTTCTTTCACCCATAGTTTGTCAAGTACCTGAGAGACAAGGGCCTGTTCCTCCATAGTTAACCCAAGTGAGGAAGAGAGCAACTGTGTGGAACCTTGAAAGGTTGGCAGACCGCCACTGCGCACAGTGTCTATCTCTGTTTTCAACTCGAAATGAAAACATTGAGCTGAGGGAGAAAAAATCTTGTCCCTCTCCTTTCCAATCTTTTACATTTTGCATCTCTGTGATCCATGAAGCACTATTGTCCCAAAACACATCAGGCTGTTTAAACAGGGCTATGTGTGGCATCTCGCATGCAATACACAGCCTCTTGTGATGGAGTGAGAGAAACCTCTACCGCAACGTATTCTTTACCCACATAAAGATAGCCCAACTTCAAAATGTCTTTCTTCCCTGCCTGTAAATCCCTGTAAAGGCTACACTGAGCGTTCCCTGGAGAGGAAACTCTCCTCCCTTTCACTTGTTCCACAAGTTAACTTGCAAGATGTTACTCTCACCCATCCTCTGGGCCACCATCGCAATAGGACCAGTCAAAGGACTGTCCAATTTAGGAACCGCCTTTGTCTGTCTGTTTCCCATGGCTCTCCGTTGTTTCGACCTGGGGACTTTGTCACAGGACAAGTTTAACACTCAGTTAACACACACGCACACACACACCGAAATTAGGTTTTCCCCAAGAATTCTAATACTCTGTGTTGATTCAGTATGCAGACAAATCCACAAATCCAATTTTATCCAAATTGAACCTATTTTGGGTAAGACATCTGTGTAGTCACGCATCTATTTTTACCTTTTAGCCTATTTAAAGTTAAGCTCTATTTTAGTTAAACCTCTACCTAACTACGTTTTTCGGCGGTGAAACCCCACGACAGAGATTAATTACTTCTCCCAGTATACTCTAGCATACCACTAGTTGGCACTGGGCCACGGACTACCACAGCCCCCGGAGATTGGTTAATTCTCCAGCTACAATATGTTGCAGTTACCCACCACAACTGGACTATTACGGTCCCCAGAGATTAGTTAGTTCCCCAGCTACAATATGTTGCAGTTAACCACCACAACTGGACTATTACTCTCCCCAGAGATTAGTTACTTCTCCGGCTACTTCTAGGCTCTGGCCTAAAGAGACAAGCTCCCATGGGGTGAAGTATTCCCACTTGTTATCTAGATAATTTAGTACATGATTCTTTTGTTTTTGGAATCTCACCTCTAAGTTTGTTTTATGGAGTATCCAGTCATCTCCCCACAGGCTCCACGGGCGTCTTTCTCCTTCCTGGAGTCAGCTTGCGGCTAGCCAGCCCTGTGGAGACACGCCAAGGAGATATCCATCCTCATCCTCGTCGCCAATTGTAATGAATCATTTAAATCTATGACAGAAAACAACCAATTAATGAGAGGGAGAAACCATGAAAAGATCAAGTACAATTTTATTGATGACTACAGAGTTTGACTCAGAGTCTGTACACAGAGAAAATACTACAGTCAGATCATCCTAACAACATAGTAAGTTCTGATTAGTTGACAAGGTTCTAATGAGTATATGGGCTTATAAGATAAACAATCATTTCATTGGACAAGATGGATCACATGTTCATAATCAGCATATCTAAAGACACGTACACAGGAAACTTTAGACATGACTTAATGTTTTGACCGTCCCCTCACCCCTGAACCACATCCCAGGCCGGAACATCCGCTAGAAGGCCCAAATTTGGCCACAACACTTTCCAAAGGAACACAAGATAATTTGAATGTTGTGCCTAATGTACAGAACTGTGTGTAGTGTTTTGCAAAAAGTGTGATTTAGAATTGAAAACTGAGTGTAAAGCAGAAATTGTGCAATTGTGCACAGAGGCGCACCGTCAGGACAGGCAAACCAGGCAAATGCTTCGGGGCCCGCCAAAATTTTTTTGGAAAGGGCCCCCCAAATTGCCACTGATATTGGCACAATTTGCAATGACAACTATTCCTCCCATAAAAGGCCTAAACAGCGCACTGCCGCTGGGCGAAAACCCCCCTCAGTGGGGCCCCTTTGTAGCGATCAGCCTGACGTCACAACATCAAACTGCGAGTGCAAAAGTATCGGCAGTACGGCTACAAGTTATTCTTTGAGAAAGTGATGAGAAGTGAACACACAACTAAAATATACATTTTTAAATGGTTTAAAATGTTGTGTATAGTCAAAACACCGTGCCGTTATAATTATAAAACATTTAGTTTTTACGTGCTGTTTTTACAGTATGACTAAACGGTAATGTTGTTGGCCACATCATGATATTAAGCACAAAAACGTAAGCCACCGAGTGCTTGCTTTGCACAAATAGTTGGCCGATTTTCTGTAAAAAAAAAAAGAAAAGAAAAAGGTAACCCTCTACAACACAACACAAAATATAGTTAATTCCCAGACACGACAAGGCATATGATCTCACTCCAAAGTGATCTCTTGGCTAGTTCCCGTATATCAACTCGATAACGTTAGTTAAGACAGTCAGCTAGCTACATGCCTAGTATGAGGGTAAAAAAAAAAAAGTTATCCTATGCCGGCTGTTCTTTTCAACTTGCTATCAAGTTCTGGTCAATTATAGCCTTTCAATAAATAGTTTTCCGATATCTTAGAAAACTGTGAGAGAAATGTACAGGCCTGTATGGTTAGTTAAGGAATGTATCCCCACCGTTAGCTTCTATAATTATTAACATGATAACTTTTGCCATTTTTTATTTTATACGGAAATGTTCCCATATTGATGGTCAAGTTGAAGATGTAGGTTAGTGGTTTTACAATAGTATCAATCACTTTCTTGACAAATTGATTTAATTCCAGTCAGTAGGTCTTCTAGACGTTTTATTCGAACACCTAACAATGTAAGTCCTTTCTTTCTGCTGCACTCTGAAAAATGTTGCTTGGATTTCTATCCCCATTTTCATCAATAGCCTTGGCCGTGGATCATTGATTTGTTCAGCCAATTTTGGTCCCACACTAAAAAGTTCTAAAACCCATTAACCTCATTCATAGTCTTGTTCTCAATTAAATACTTACGGAAACGTGTTTATTGATCCATTTCTAATAATGCTATTTAAAACACTCCATATACGTTATTCTATAATAATTAGTTATAATGTTCCTTCTTGCATATCCTCATAATATTGGTTAAATATTTTTATATTTATCTTCTGCCTCCATAGTTCTATATCTAATGAATTCTCTATATAATGTCTCTATATAGTGTATTTACATGTTACAGAGTTCTAATAAGCATTATTGTAAGTTAAGGGGCCCGATAAGCTTCTTTGCCTGGGGCCCCCCAGAGTCTAGGAGCTCCACTGATTGTGCAGACATGGTTTTGAGATTTGGTACATGAGTTTCAGATTTCAGTGATTGCGCTTCAAGGTCCAGTTTTAGTGTGTAAACAATTGTGAAAAAGTGTAACATTCAGTTAACATGCTAAATATCAGATTTACACTGGATCAAATCATATTTGATATATTATTGAAATTTAAGTTTTTTTGAATCCATGGTGAGGGACTCGGAGTAGAGCCGCTGCTTCTTTGCGTAGAAAGGAGCCAGTTGAGGTGGTTCGGGCATCTAGTAAGGATGCCACCTGGCCGCCTCCCTAGGGAGGTGTTCCAGGCAAGTCCAGCTGGGCGGAGGCCGCGGGGCAGACCTAGGACCAGGTGGAGGGATTATATCTCCACACTGGCCTGGGAACGCCTTGGAATCCCCCAGTCAGAGCTGGTTAATGTGGCCCGGGAAAGGGAAGTTTGGGATGCCCTGCTGGAACTGCTACCTCCGCGACCCGACCCCGGACAAAGCGGATGAAGATGATGATGATGATGATGATGATGAATCCATGGTAACAAGCATTTGATATATCTCCTTGTAGTTTTTGAGACAAAGCCATTTCTGTATCATACTATTTGTAGTCGTTAGTCTCTGATTTTGGACAGCGCCTTTCCCATGGAAGGGCGAGCAAAACAGACAAACAATGATCTGTGGAACGGAATCCCCTTGTCCTATCCATGTAACAGCGCAGCGCGCGTACAGGGCACAGACACTTAAGGGAGCACAGATACGTATCGGGACGGAGCTGGAGGTGCAAGTCATGCTCATGACCTTTGAAACAAAAGCTGAGTTTGGCTTTAAGGTCACCTTTGCATCTCCAGTGGCAAAGTGAGTACACGAAGGATGAACGGAGAGGGCTTGTAAATCACTGACACGCTTGGAGGTGGCCAAGGCCAACAACAAAGCCATCTTGAGTGTCAACGTCTTAACACTGCAAGTCTCCATGGGCTTGAACAGAGCCCGAGACAGCCCATCCAGAAACAACCCGAGCTCCCAGGAGGGAGTGAGTGGTGTAGACACACTGGGACACATAACAGGATATTCCCCAGGTCGCATTGGAACAACACCAAATTCCATTCCTCACACTAGGACTCAAACACGCGCCATCTCAGGTCATACAGAGACCTGGTGGATGCTGCTCTAGTGCTCTGAATAGTAGCGACCACCCTGGGGTGTAACCCATCAGTGGTCAACCTCGGCCTTTCAGGGGCCAGGCCCATAGACACCACTTCTGTGGGTTCTGGTGCCAAATCTCGCCGTTCGCCTGGGATAGTAAGTCCGGGCGCAACGGGAGCAGCCAAGGCTCCCCCACCACCAAGATGTATACATCCTTCGCCCATTAGTTTGGTCAACTAATATCAGCGACAGACTCTGTGACCTCAACACAGGCCAGCACGGCCGGGATTAGAGCTGTAGGGGGAAACGCGTAAAGCAGCCTGTCTGCAGGCCACATGTGCGTCAGAGCATCTACGCCCAGAAGAGCGCCTTCAGAGAAAAGTAAAGGTGACACTGGGCGCTTGCTGCCGAGGCGAAGAGATCAACGGACACTTCTCCAAAGCGATACCAAATCTCTTCCGGATGCAGGCGCCACTCTCCGGGCGGGATTTCTCCCCGGGAGAGAAGGTCTGCGCCAGTATTCAGGTGACCGCGGACATTAGTCGCCCTGAGAGACCTCAGGTTCACTGCACACCCCAGCAATAGCTGCCTGGCCAACTTGTGAAGTGTCCAGAAGCAGGTTCCACCCTGTCAATTCACAAAAGCCACCTTGGTTGTGTTGTCCGTTCTGACCAACACGTCCTGGTTGTCCAGCAACGGGAGAAACCGTTTCAGCACCAGGAAAACCGTGAGCAGTTCCAGGTGATTGATGACGTGTCCCATACACCGCTCACTGGACGTCCCTCGCAGATGCCCCCCATCCTGTGATGGAGGCATCTGTCATCACTACATGCCTGCGTACAACAGGGCCCAATAGGGTGCCCGTCAGGAGCAGCGCTCTGTCCCGCCACGCCGCCATGCTAAAACGCAGCGGTTGGTGACCCTCAGGGATAAATCCAGCCTCTTCGCGGTGCATAACACTCTGGCCGCAAGCCCGTGTTGGAAAGCCCACATGTGGAGGAGACCCAGCGGGACTACTGCCGTCATGGAGGCCATGGGCCCCAACAGACGCAGATACGTCCTGACCGAAACCCATGCGCCCTGCCAAAAACTGGACAGACACTTGTAAAAGATCTGGGCACGGTCTCAGGAGAGAAAGCCGCTGTTCGGAACCGATCGGATGGTTATTCCCACGAACGTAACACACTGGGAGGGAACCAGACAGCTGCACTTGCGGTAAATGTTCGGGGTGCCAGTGAGTCCTGACCTTTGAATGCAAATCTGAGAAACTTCTTGTGTGCGGGAAGGACAGAAATGTGAAAAAATGGTTGTAAACCAATCGTCTGGACGGATATTGCTTAAGAGGCCTCTGATCATCAGCATTTTGAACTGGAATATAGTCAAGTGGCTGTTTAATCACCTCAGGTCCAGGATGGGCCCAGTTCGACAGGACGCTGTTCCGCGCATCAGGGCCGCTGCTGGTTCTTCCTGCTGGTTCTTGGAGGAGTCAGACTGGGACCTCTTTGGCGCGAACTGATTCTTCGCCCATGGTCGTCCACATTGGAACCCCACCGGCGCCTGCGTAGCAGAAACCTGGGGGGCAGCACATAGAGGGGGAGCAGGTGAAGCCCAAGCCGCCCCGGACGGGAGGGGGAAAGGCTTCGTCTTTTTCTCAGGCTGAGATGGGAGCAGTGCGGACAGGGCCTCTCCTTTCGCCTTCCGCTGCTCCATTCGGGCCATCAGCTTCCCCACCAAGGCGCCGAAGAGCCCAGCAGGGTTCAAGGGCTCGTGGAGGAAAGCAGCCCTCTCTCTAAGCGGGGTCTTAACCACGTCCAACCAGATGGAACGTTGCACCACCACCGTAGCTGCCATGGACCTGCCCGTCTGCGCTGCCACTCCTATGCTTTGTTGCTTCCAAATGCAGATTTATTTTACCACTTTGACATTTTCATTTCAGGTTGTGACAAGTTTCTGCAAAATATCTGGTTTCATTAAATGTTATTGTGGAGGAAACTTTGAATGCAATTATAGCTTTGAGTCTTGAGATTTTCCGCCATTCCATCTTGCACGTGTTTCAACCTCTTTGCAGTTGGATGGGGTTTCTGCCATCTGTGAAACTTGCCACAGATTCTAATAAGGATTGTAGTTTTTTAGCCAAGCCACTCCAGGACATTCATGTTTTTGTTCAACAGCCACTATAGCGTCGTTTTGGCTGCACGTATAGGATTGAAGTTGAGTTTGAATCTTTACTACAGTTTAAAGTCTGTGCATACGTGTCTCTTGTGAATGTGCTTTTATTTGGTTTCATTCATTGTTCCTTCTGTCCTGACTGGTGCCACAGTTCCTCTTGCTAAAAAATAAAGTACCAGATAACCTTTTAAGTTTGTTTTAGAATCTGCCATTCTTCCTCTTACCAAGCATATTTTTTCAATATACACAGGATAGGATGTTGTAATATCCATTATGCCATATTCCAAGATGAGCACTTCAAAAGACAATATTTTAGAATGGTCTTGGGTTGAGAGCAGATATGTCATTGTGGTTTTCAAGTGGGCACCCTCCATCCCAGATATTTTGTTAATTTGAGCCCGCGACACCTCCAGAAGGCTTAACGGTGAGCAATGACGTCTCAGAGCCACCCCCCTCTATATCCGCTCTTGGCACGCCCAGATATTTATATACCCGTCCCTAATTCTTATTCCTGCAGGCTTTCAATGCCAACACTGCAGGGATACTTACCACCTGAATAGAAGATAATCTTCCCCTACTCTGTTACTGCGGACTTAATATATGATATACAATTGTATTTCCTGCCATTTCCAAGTGACTTCCGTCTTGTCTGTCAAGTCCATTTAAATGTTGTAGTCTTTGCAAGTTGATCAGTGGGTATCGTTTCCCTGTCAAGTTGGAAGGACGACCTGCTTTAGGTCGAGTCCGGGTGGTACCCAGATATTAATATTTCCTGTTTATCAACTTCTCCAAACACCTGGGAACTTTCAATACCATCAAAGTGCCTCTATGTCATATATAACATCTATCTATATATAAAATAATATATTACATATATCTATATATAAAATCATATATAACATCTATCTATATATAAAATCATATATAACATCTGTATGTAAAATAATTTATAACATCTATCTATATATAAAACCATATATAACATCTATCTATATATAAAATCATATATAACATCTATCTATATATAAAATAATATATAACATCTATATATAATATCCCTAGTTTCCTTACATTTAGACAGTGGTGTTTTTGTTTTTTGAACTTCATTTCACTCAAACTGTTCATACAGCATTTTACTGTGATTTTTGCATTAAATTAAATCTGAAAGCAGTTTATGCACTTCACAGGGCACAGTCCCACTCCTATTACTTTGTGTACATTATCATTGACAAGCCTAAGTAGAAAGTATCTTGTTCTTGATCTGATTATTTTGCATGTGGTGTGACACTGGGACAATCTGAAGGCAGCAGATTGCATGAAAAGTAAGCTGAGTTGTGAGGAGGAGGAGTTGGAAACTTTGAAGACCGAGTGTAATGACACAGGCTGCAAGATCCAGAGTTTACAAGCTGAAACCGAGTCTGTCAGAGCACTTGTAAGTATCATGTTAACCTTTTGTAGTGCAGTTTTAGAGTACAGTGCTGTTTTTGAGGTAAAATCTGGCATTAAGTAGTACTTTTATCTGTAAAGCTAATGCGATTAGCACCTGGAGGAACATGCATCCTTTGCAACATGTTACATGAACCAACCTATTTGTTATTGGTCAATTAGAAGCGAGGGCTTGAAAACTCCCTGAAAGATTCCAAGCACTGGCATGAAATTGAACTTCAGAACCTGGGTTCGGTCATCGAGAAGCTTGAGAGTGAACTTGGTGATGTCCGCGTTGACACACACCAGCAGTACCGTGACTACGACACCTTAAGAAGTAACAAGATGCGACTGGAACAAGAGATTGGAATTTACCATGGCATACTGGATGGGGAGGAGAGACACTACCAACTGTCCATGTAAGTTACCAGGAGTATGGCCACAGCCCATGTTCATTCAAATAAGCAATTTAAAGTTATTTAAAAATTCGAAACCCCTGTGATGGCCTTCATTTATAATCTGTAATGTCTAATTAAAAAAATTACAGATTATAAATGAAGGCCATCACAGGGGGTTCGAAATTAAAAAAAATGCATTTGTTTGAAAGACATGTTTTGAGAGATTATGTTTTGAGAGATTAAGTAAAATTACTAACATTACTCTTCATGCATGCATGCATGTAGTCTTAAAGCTGCTAGAGACAGTTTCCTTTATTAGGCGAATTCGGCGACCCCTACTGTTTGATTGCTGTTATTATTTTCCATAACCGTCGCAAAGAAGGCGCGTAGGATGCTCGCAGTCACTGCATATCACTAGCACCATCAACGACTATACTCCCAAGTATGGGCATCTCTCCCTGATTTAGTGACTAATTTCCTTGAGCCATAAAGCAATTTGTCAGTTGTTTACAGGCAACTAGAGGAGAACCTGCTCATTATACTATTTTCTGTTAAGTACTTATTTAAATCACCACCCCTCACTATACTACTTTCTCTTAAGTACTTATTTAAATCACTACCCCTCATTTTGTGCTTATTGAGGGAATGGTGCAACATCTAAGAGTACATTAGGTATTAAATTACTTACCAGCAAAACTTTGAAAGATATATATATATATATATATATATATATATATATATATATATATATATATATATATATATATATATATATATATATATATATATTCAACCTCCATTCCCTGATTAAATCACGGCTAGTTGCTTTCTCCCATTCTGCTCCATGATATACCCTGCACTTTGGAAAAATAAATCTGTTGGTCGCATTCTGGAGCGTAGTCTCCAAAGCTCTGGCCTCTCCATCCATAAACTGGCTTTTTGCAGCCACCAAAAAGAACCGTCCCCTGCCCTGAAAGAGGCATGTTCATTGATTTACTCCAACTTCATCAGCAAAAATCCTGGAAACTCTAAACATTTGTTCTCCACAATAAACTGTCTTTTGAAGCCCAACTCTCATTTTCTTCCGTAACTTATCTACGTCACCAAGTCACACAAAGTCACAAACAAATGGAATTTGCCTTCACACTGACAAAAACAGAACTTTCTCGACATGGCGAAACCACTATCTAAACTTCCCGGCCTCCGCTCTGACTGGCTCTGTGTGAGGGCCTGCCGAACCAGCCGCTAGGTGGGCATTATGCAAATGTATGACTTAGTGACGTAAATAAGTTACGGAAGAAAACACAAACGAGGCGTTTCAGGAATTTCATGAGCAGTGTTTGCTGTGTGAGAGAGAGTAGCTCCCTTTGGCGTGGACTATGGGCTTTGTAACTTCTCCGACCGTTTACATGCACAAAAAGTTATATAACATACCCCAGGAAAGGGAAAACCCCAAAAAGCATAATAGGTCCCCTTTAAGGAATGGGAGAGAACCCAGTCTCATGTCCCACCATTGGTTGCCTGGACGCGATCCTTGACTCCTTACTACTTTGTCTATTATTTTGGGTATTCAAAAAATGTAGTTGCCTTCTTTCGCTCGCCTACTGTCCCATCATGCCCTACAAAACTGGTTGCTCAATCTCCATTGAAAATCAATGGAAGGTGAATCACCAGGTTTGCATCACGCCATTGTTGTTTTAGACCGCATTGTCCGCTGTCGGTTAGTCTTCTCAAATAATTTTTACCTCTATAGTATCAACAAATGTAATTTCATTAGATTATGGTCACCTTGTCTCCATTAATCAGATAAAGAACCAAAATGCCCAAAATAAGATTAATAAAAGAAATGAGTCATATTCATTGCTTTGCTTAAGTGGGCATTCCTACTTCACAATAGAATTAGCGCAAAGAGCTGAAGGGGATAGGAGCCCAAGATTCTGAGAATATTATATGGAACTAACTAACATTGACTCAACAGGCATTCTAACAACTTAACAGAGCCCAAGGGAACAACAACTCCTCCTTCAAACCACGAGGAGGACAACGCAAGGACAGGGGGTAGAAAATAGTGACGAAAAGATGAAACACTAAGAGCTGGAAAATAGGTACTTTACATTTAGAAATGTCTAGTTGGTCCTGAGCAGTTGTGATGCGCGGGTTGACACACATCCCGCAGGTTCAACTAAGCTTTCCAGAAAATATTGCGGGTTCGGGCGGACTGGTCGAAAAGTGACAAAGCAGCATTCTGA
This sequence comes from Galaxias olidus, assembly GCA_026901105.3. Taxonomy (NCBI): domain Eukaryota; kingdom Metazoa; phylum Chordata; class Actinopteri; order Galaxiiformes; family Galaxiidae; genus Galaxias; species Galaxias olidus. The sequence goes on along the minus strand of JAPMUY010004019.1, from coordinate 10,380 downwards.
GTTATCACTTGCAGAAACATTGCGTCTGCATTACTAGTCCACTTTCTCTTCCCCTCTCTGTGTCACTCTGTCTCTCTCTCCCTCTCTCTCTCTCTCACACACTCACACACACACACACACACACACACACACACACATTTTAGCGTGTCGAGGCTTCACCTATAGATATTTTTCCATTAAGATGTGAAGGATGCATCGTTTGTGTGTGTATGTGTGTGACCGAGAGACCGAGAAAGAGAGAGACAGAGTAAAACATTAAAGGGTTACTTGTTTTGCCGCTATTCAACAAAAAAGAACACCGTTTAGAACAATTTGTCTGTTTATTAGCTGCGACCAGCCGCTCTGTAGCTCACTCTGCCGGTCGGTCTATCCACAAAAATGTACGTGGTCGCAGCTGTTGCAAATTGGCGCTTGTTTAGCTCTTCCCAGAAAGAGAGCACTATTGGCAGCTCCACGGCGCTCAGTCCTGATCATTGTGCTACTATAATACATAAAGTTGGTGGTTGGCGGGTCTGATCAGGGTCAGGTCATTGATTAATTTTTGCGGGTTTGGCGGTGTGGATTGGTTCTCATAACGGGTCGGGCGGTGTGGATTGGTTCTCATAACGGGTCGGGCGGTGTGGATTGGTTCTCATAACGGGCTGGGCGGTGTGGATTGGTTCTCATAACGGGTCGGGCGGTGTGGATTGGTTCTCATAACGGGCTGGGCGGTGTGGATTGGTTCTCATAACGGGTCGGGCGGTGTGGATTAGTTCTCATAACGGGTCGGGCGGTGTGGATTGGTTCTCATAACGGGTCGGGCGGTGTGGATTGGTTCTCATAACGGGCTGGGCGGTGTGGATTGGTTCTCATAACGGGTCGGGCGGTGTGGATTAGTTCTCATAACGGGTCGGGCGGTGTGGATTGGTTCTCATAACGGGTCGGGCGGTGTGGATTGGTTCTCAAAACCGGCTGGGCGGTGTGGATTGGTTCTCATAACGGGTCGGGCGGTGTGGATTGGTTCTCATAACGGGTCGGGCGGTGTGGATTGGTTCTCATAACGGGTCGGGCGGTGTGGATTGGTTCTCATAACGGGTCGGGCGGTGTGGATTGGTTCTCATAACGGGTCGGGCGGTGTGGATTGGTTCTCATAACGGGCTGGGCGGTGTGGATTGGTTCTCATAACGGGTCGGGCGGTGTGGATTGGTTCTCATAACGGGCTGGGCGGTGTGGATTGGTTCTCATAACGGGTCGGGTGTGTGCGGGTATTAAAAAAACCTGACCTGCGCATCACTGCTGAGCAATAAATACAGAACTTTCTGCTAAGTGGTTTTTACTCAGTCCAAAATCCACCTTATAGTGCAGTCATCAGGAAAATGAATAAGCCTCCAATTAACAAATGTATGAATAAAATAAATTGTGCTATCTATATGTCTACTGATATGAACATGAAACTTAAACGTAGTCACATTAGACAGGCATGCTGGAGACCAAGGTAGACTCTGCCTTACACAAATATAACAATATTAAATCCCATGCAAAAATACTTCACACTTGTCTAATGTATTTACAAAGTGTTGACATCACTGGACATCTAATTTAGGAAATTGTAACGACATTTTGTGCTTCTGAAATGTGTCTTACTAATCAGAAAAGATAAGTAATAAAGTAAAGGAATTAGCACCCTGGCCAGTTATGAAATAAAGTTAATGATTGCTGGTTGCTATTTTGAAACCCGTTTATTAAGACATTTTTTTTTATTTTATGTGAGTTTTACCAAAGTGATTGATGTTTGCAGCAGGATTACTGCAGCATCCTTACGATCACGTACCAGTGAACCAGGGTGGAAGGATGAAAGTCCCAGTGGATTTATTTGATTCAAGACAGATTTATTTAATGTGCTTGTTTATTATGAACTTCTAGTTCTGCTATGCAATTCTGTGTGCCTACTTTATATTAACTTGTGTTCTTTTTTTTACATTATTTTACAGCAATAAATACATTAAGAAATAATTACCTTTGTAAATACTTTTTTATGAAACTTGGTTTAGTAACCTGGTGCTAGTTATCCCAATGCTACAACCAAGCTGCAGTATGTGCGATTTGAGATAAGAATTTATAAACCTTGTAGGTGGGTGCTCATTGTAGAAGAATTTGGAGATTTAATCAAATCAAATGTATTTGTATAGCACATTTCATACAAAGGCAATACAGTGTGCTTTACACAAAGACGCAGAAACAAATTACCATGAAAATGAGCTAAAACAATTGTGATAAGAGATAAACAAAAACGATAAGAAGGAACAACTCAGCCAAATGAGAACATACACGTTTTTAATCTGGAATTAAAAGTAACCAATAATAATTAATTATATTTCGTTTTTAGCGCTTTTCTCAAGACTCAAAGCGCTTTACCCAAATTGGTCGCCAATTAATTACACAGAACGAACAACGAATGGACTGACAGCTATCAAACACAACACTCAATCTGAGTGATACCATGGCAGCCAATTTGCGCCAGACTTGCTCACCCCACATATTACGTTAGAGTTGCTCACACACAGACCAACCGACTCCAGCTGAATTGGCAGTGACTGGTCAGGGCACTGGTAGGAGGATGCAGCATGTTTTTTTTCATGGTGGGAGGAAACCCACACAAACACGGGGAGAACATGCAAACTCCACACAGAAAGGCCTTGAACCCAGGACCTTCTTGCTGTGATGCAACAGTGCTTACCACTAAGCCACCATGCTGCTCAGGCTAGGAGTGAGTCTCAGATATTCCAAAAGTTGGTTCCAGCTATTTGTTGCATAGTAGCTAAACACTGCTTCACTTTTTTGGTTTTACAGTCAAACAGTCAGCCAGGAAGTCCAACATCCCTCTGGGTTATGAACAGGGGCTTCTATTTAAGCAGGAAAACAAAAAAACGTGAAAACATCAGATCATAGTAAGGCTCCTGCTCCCTCTGAGTGTTTAATTCAAATGGCCATATATTTATCCGCACGCATATAATATCCGCACGCAAAGACCATAGTTGTCTCACAGATTAACAGATCATCTACATAGAGGATCAACACACTACCTTCGCTAGGAATCCAGCCTTCTAGATTCCTAGATAGTTCTTCAGAATACACGGCAGGACTCCCAACATAACCCATAGCCATTCGTGTGAATTTGTACTTATGCCCCCCAAATGTATATGTAAATCAAAATTGTGAATTGGGGTCTATGGGGACACTATAAAAAGCATTTGTGAGGTCAATCGCGCTGAACCACTGTGTCTCCGGTGGCACCTGGGACAAAATGGTTACTGGATTAGGAACAACAGGTGCCCTTGGAAAGACTGTCTCATTTACCAGACGGATATTATGAATGAAACGCCAACCTCCAGTTTACTTTTTTAATTGGAATATTTAATTGCAGGGAGAATCAGGAGCCGGGACAACTACCCCAATCATAACTAAGGCCTCATGGATCAGACGAATGCCTCCTTCCGCCTCCTTTTTAAGGGGAAATTGTGCTCCCTCTGGGTCTAAAAGTGCCCTTTGGTTTGATAACCAAAGGTCGCGCCCCCTTTATCGATCCCACATCATACTTTTCTTTCGCCCATAGTTTGTCAGGTACTTGAGAGACAAGGGCCTGTTCCTCCATTGTTAAACCAAGTAAGGAAGAGACCAACTGTGTGGAACCTTGAAAAGTTGGCAGACCGCCACTGCACACAGTGGCTGTCTCTGTTTTCAACTCAAAACGAAAACATTGAGCTGAGGGAGAAAAATCTTGTCCCTCTCCCTCTTTCCAATCTTTTAAATTTTTGCATCTCTGTGATCCATGAAGCACTATTGTCCCAAAACACATCAGGCTGTTTAAACAGGGCTATGTGTGGCATTTCGCATGCAATACACAGCCTCTTGTGATGGAGTGAGAGAAACCTCTACCGCAACGTATTTTTTACCCATATAAAGATAGCCCAACTTCAACATTTCTTTCTTCCCTGCCTGTAAATCCCTGTAAAGGCTACACTGAGCATTCCCTGAAGAGGAAACTCTCCTCCCGTTAACTTGTTCCACCAGTTAACTTGAAAAATGTTACTCTCACCCATCTTCTGGGCCACCATCGCAATAGGACCAGTCAAAGGACTATCCAATTTAGGAACCACCTTTGTTTCCCATGGCTCTCCGTTGATTCAACTTTGTCACAGGACAAGTTTAACACTCAGTTAACACATAAACGCACTGAAATTAGGTTTTCCCCAAGAATTCTAACACCCCAAGAATTCTAATACTCTGTGTTGATTCAGTATGCAGACAAATCTACAAATCCCTTTATTCAAATTGAATCTATTTTGGGTAAGACATCTATATAGTCACGCATCTACTTTGACCTTTTAGCCTATTTAAAGTTAAGCTCTATTTTAGTTAAGCCTCTACCTAACTACGTTTTTCGGCGGTGAAACCCCACGACAGAGATTAATTACTTCTCCCAGTAAACCCTCGCATACCACTAGTTGGCACTGGGCCACGGACTACCACAGCCCCGGAGATTGGTTAATTCTCCAGCTACAATATGTTGCAGTTAACCACCACAACTGGACTACTACGGTCCCCGGAGATTGGTTAATTCTCCAGCTACAATATGTTGCAGTTAACCACCACATCTGGACTACTACGGTCCCCAGAGATTAGTTAGTTCTCCAGCTACAATTTGTTGCAGTTACCCACCACAATGGGACTACTACAGTCCCCAGAGATTAGTTACTTCTCCGGCTACTTCTAGGCTTTGGTGGCCTATAAAAAGACAAGCTCCCGTGGGGTGAAGTATTCGCACTTGTCATGTAGATAATTTAGTACATGATTCTTTTGTTTTTGGATTCTCACCTCTGAGTTCGTTTTATGGAGTATCCAGTCATCTCCCCACAGGCTCCGCGGGCGTCTTTCTCTTCCTGGAGTCAGCCTGCGGCTAGCCAGCCCCGTGGAGACACGCCAAGGAGGTATGCATCCCATCCTCGTCGCCAATTGTAATGGATAATTTCAATCTATGATAGAAAATAACCAATTAATGAGAGGGAGAAACCATGAAAAGATCAAGTACAATTTTATTGATGACTACAGAGTCTGACTCAGAGTCTGTACACAGAGAAAATACTGCTGTCAGATCAGTCTAACGACATAGCAAGTTCTGATTAGTTGACAAGGTTCTAACGAGTATATAGGTCTATAATATAAACAATCATTCCATTGGACAAGATGGATCACATGTTCATATTCAGCATATCTAAAGACACGTACGCAGGAAACTAAGACATGACTTAATGTTATGACTTAAAACACAAACTTCTAGCCTTCTGTGTCTCCAAAAGGCACATACTGTCTCTTTGGTGACCTGGCCCTCGCTCTGACCGTCCCCTCACCCCTGAACCACATCCCAGGCCGGAACATCCGCTAGGATGTCCAAATTTGGTCTCAACAACGCTGCTTCACTTTTTTGGTTTTACAGTCAAACAGTCAGCCAGGAAGTCCAACATCCCTCTGGGTCATGACCAGGGGCTTCTATTTAAGCAGGAAAACAAAAAAAAACGTGAAAACATCAAATTGCATAGTAAGGCTCAATTTTATGGGTTACAAAAAAACTTTATATTGTACTGTTTTGGTGACTGGTGTCCTGTTGTTTTTGTGCGTTAGCTACCAGTAAGAGTGTCAGTGTATTAAGACACTATTTTTAGATTACATTTTTATTTAACTAATTGTTAATTCTCTTTATCTGGTTGACTAGGCCCACTGGATTAGTTTTTTTGGGCTATTTACTGGAAAATATTGTAATATTTATAATTTATTTATAGTTTAAAATAGTAGCCTACTTTTATTAAATGTAGGTTTTATGTTTGTTATTTATAATATTTCATATGTATAATAAGTGGTATTGCAGTGGGATCTCATCAATGCCAGCTGTTTTCTGTGATACGATCATCTTAATTTCATTTAATTTCATTTAATTTAATTATTCAATACCCGCAGGTTTATGAGACATTCACATGCGTGGTCTTGGAAAGTCTGCTGATACTGATATGCATAGGAGGGGGGTGAGGCTGAGGATTGGGATGGCGAATATTTGACAATTGTAGACCAGGCCTTCTTGTTTTAACGACCACGGAGGACAACGTAATCATGTCCATAACAGCAATTCAGCACTAATCGCAAACAATTGCACAGCTATTGCAAAGCTATTTTTACAATCCCACACATTTAAGATGTTTTTGATTATGTTTCTATTACATTCTGTTCTGCTTTTCTGTGCTGCCAATTGTGCTAATCTTTTCAAAAGGGGGATCGAAAGTATGAGTGCCTCCTGCCTCCGGATGACGTACCAGATATGTGCAGCAAGGAGCTTCAATATGTAGCAGAACCAACCATGCCAAACTTGATGTATAAATCATGTTTAATAAAAGCTTAAAAGACGAAGAGCTTGTCTGATTGAACTTACTTTTTGGAGAAATGTCTGGTCTGGTGAAACAGACTCAGTTACATCAGTTCTGTCAGGCGGAATGGGCCAAAATTCCAGCAACTTATTGTGAGAAACATGTGGAGGGCTACCTAAACCGTTTGACCCAAGTTACACAATTTAAAGGCAGTGTACTAAATTCCAACTAAGTGTATGTAAACCGCTGACCCACTGGGAATGTGATGAAATAAATCATTCCCTCTACTATTATTCTGACGTTTTACTTCAAGTAGTGATCCTAACTGACCTAAGACAGAATGTTTACTATGATTAAATATCAGGAAGTGTGAATGAGTGAGTGAATGTGAATGAGTATGTAAACTTCTTACTTCAACGCTATCTAAGATGTAAAAAAAACATTTATTTTGTCAACAATGTTACGGCTGTATACATCAAAAGCCTAGCTGGGGTTATCTCATTATTGTAGTATAGGCCTCTGGAGCACCTGTCAGTCACAAAAACGTCAACCCACGATTTTGTCTGCCTGATGGACTCCACTTCACGATCCTTGGGAATGGCATTTCACTTGATGAACTACCTTTTGGAATAAGCTAACACTCCCTACCCCATTCTTTATGTTGCACACAAACTTTATTATTATTAATTTTTACAATGTATCTGTTTTGTATATTATGTGTTTTTTCTTAGTTGACAGTTTCATATAAATACCACTACAATGACTGAGATGCCCTTCCTTGGACGTGGTAAGCCATAATTTGATAATTGCTTGTTAAAGTTCATAATCTATATCTATACTGTTCATAATCTAAATCCTTCCTCTTGGTCAAACTATCAGACATTTCAACTTCAATTTCCACTGCTACGCTGATGACACACAGATCTACATCAGCACAACTTCACTCGATAATCCTCCACTTGCCTGTATTGAACACTGCTTATCTACAATCAACCACTGGAGGCAGGAAAACTATCTCAAACTGAACGGCAATAAAACGGAACTCCTCTTAATTGGCACCAAACACACCCTAACTAAAGTTGGCAATATCTCAATCTCCATTGACGGTCTAACAGTCTCCCCCTCCCCTTTAGCACGCAATCTTGGCGTATTAATGGATTCCACTCTTTCGTTTAGCTCTCATAGCAATAACATGGTCAAATTATCCTTCTTCCATCATAGAAACATTGCTAAAATCTGACCATCCCTTTCCCAGAGTGAAGCTCCCAAACTTATTCACTCATTCATCTTCTCCCGTCTTGATTACTGCAACTCACTTCTTTTCAGCATCAACGCAACCTCCCTCCACAAACTCCAACTGGTTCAAAACTCTGCTGCTCGTCTGCTCTGCTTCTCACCTCTACAAAATCTTCTGAGCACATAACCCCCGTACTCTTTAATCTTCACTGGCTTCCGGTCAGCCAGCGCATCACCTACAAAATCCTTCTCTTCACCTACAAAGCTTTACACAATTTGGCCCCTCCCTACCTCACTGAACTGCTCCAACCTTACCATCCTACCCGGACACTATGTTCCTCTGCAGATAGGCAACTGGTCACTCCACAAGCAAAACTGAAGCATTTTGGGGAGCGTGCATTTTCTAGGGCAGCACCTAAGTCATGGAACTCTCTCCCTCCTCTAATTCGGAATTCCAACTCGCTATCAATCTTTCAAATCCACCTTAAAACCTATCTTTTCACCCTAGCATACCCTAGTTAACTATTTAGAACCTGGTCTCTTTCTTTTACTAATACCATCCATTTGCTTACTTATAGTTAGAACTGTTGTTGCTGTCTGTCTGTTATACTATTTCTGTCTAATTGTTTATTTTTGTCATGTTTTTTATGTTGATGCTGTGAAGCAACTTTGGGTGTCAGAAAAGGGCTATATAAACAAAATTAATTATTATTATTATTATTAAAGCTATATAGTATGTATTTTTGTTTGAATCAATGTACATGTGTTTGGGTTTAGACAATAGCACTTCATTTGGAATTATTATCTTTATCAAATTGGGTATTAATGTAATTTGCTAAAATTTACCATTATACTCATCCTAATTGTAAAGAATGTGCATTATTTGCAAATGTTATACGATTATTATCACCATAGTGTTTAACGCATAAGACTTTATTGACTTATTTGGCTCTACACGGCGTTTAGTTCTATTGATGTTCTCTACCGTTTCTTACCACACTGGGAAAACCTGGGGTCTGGGTTTTTCTATTTATTAAATAAATGTATTACTATTTAATAATTTTAAATAATAAATGTATTGATTGTTAATTAATTAACTGTTTCTGACTGTTTTAGACTTGGATTACACTCCAGAGCGTGCGTTTCACATGCACGTCATCTCTTCTTTGCTCAGGCCATTATTATTATTATTACTATTATTATTATTATTAATAAACAATTTATCGTTATTTACCATTTTAGTCTAATTGAGACTAGAGATACTCGGCCAAACAGCGGCACATAAAAGTTTCACATACTAAAACACATAAAAATGTATTCAACAATATACAATCTAAACTTACAATCCTTCATTTAATTTTTGATACTAACCACTTCAGATTCATATTTTTGGGGCTCATTCCAAGAAAACGGAGCCGAGTACACCTTTTTCTCAATCTGAGTCAGCATCGAAATGGAAGTTAACATTTGTTACCTCCCGAGCCAGATCATTGATATAAATGATGAACAAAACAGAAACCCTTAAATTGCTCCCTGAGATTAGTAATTTGGCCGAAACCAATAACTTTGAAATTGGTCCATAATTATTAATGCAAAGTTAGGCCTCACTCTAATTTGTTTAATGGAAATATTGTCATGGTCCTGGGACGGTTTTGACCAACAGAGGGCATCAATGCGCCAGGGTTGAAGCTGACTGATGCTCGGTCTCAAATCACATACTTCTACTTTTTTCTTTTAGTAGGTGCTGCAGCTGCCCTTACAAAGTACGTACTTTTGCTTAATACTTTACTTTTCGCCAGGAAGCTGCAGAATAATAACCATTATGATTTCTGGAAAGAGGTCAAAGTTATGAATAATTGTAAAACTTCCTTACCATCCAACATTGAGGGTGCATGATGCCCAGACAAAATAGCTGAGCTGTGGTGTGAGCATTACTTTAATTTATTCAACTGTGTTAAAAGTAATGTAGTTGTAGTTGAAAATGTTGATCTTTCTGAAAACATGGTTGTCAGATGATGTTTATGATGCCATTATGATGCTAGATGATAACAAGGCTTGTGGATCAGATCATGTTACTACAGAGCACATAAAGAATGCCAGTCATAGGCTCTGTCCTCTGCTTGCCATGTGTTTTACTGGTCTCATAGCTCATGGTGTCCTTCCAGACTATTACTTCTGTATTGTTAGTGCCTGTCATTAAGGACAAGGCTGGTAAACTAAATAGCATGGCTAACTATAGACCTATTGCCCTTGCCAGTATCCTTTCTAAAGTGCTGGAAAGAATCATACTAACAAGGTTGGAAATGTTTGTTCTCACCACTGATAATCAGTTTGGCTTTAAAAGAAAACATGGCACTGATATGTGTATTTATGCTCTAAAGGAAATAGTTGCTAAATATGGGAGCCAGAATTCCACTGTATTCATGTGTTTTATTGATGCATCTAAGGCTTTCGACAGAATTAATCATGAAAAATTATTTGTGAAATTGCTTGCTAGAGGTGTTCCAAAGTACAGTGCATCCAGAAAGTATTCATACCCCTTCACTTTTTCCACATTTTATTAGGTTACAGCCTAATTCCAAAATGGATTAAATAAAAAAAAATTCTCCACATTCTACACACAATACCGCATAATGACAAAGTGAAAACGTTTTTTTGAATTTTTTGCAAATGTATTAAAAATAAAAAAATAAAATATCACATGTACATAACTATTCACACCCTTTGCTGTGGCACTCAAAATTGAGCTCAG
>JAPMUY010004017.1:167500-285752 GCA_026901105.3 Galaxias olidus | reverse complement strand
TCGCATTACTTTAAACCACTTTCAAATTCAAAGAACCAACAGAAACAAAAAGATGGGGAGATGAGGTCAGCCTGTGACTCTTTCGGTACTTTCTTGGAAATAGTATCAGCTACAGTTGGCAATACGTTTGTAATGGAATAACGCGTTAACATTTTTGGTAAACGAAATTACTGGCGAAATTATGTTTCACATTATTGCTCAAATCTCCATTTCCCAAAAACTAACCAAACAAAAAAACAAGAAATGCATATATTTCAATATTTATTTTTTGTTAAACATATTTAAAAAATAAATAGGCAGGACTTGACAAATTGCCTAACAATACAAGTTGGGCTAAAGGTTTACGAGTAAGTGCACATGCACATATTGTTTTCTCTCTGTGAAAACAATAAATGTTGACGTACGATGTGAAAAATAGACATGTCTGTTGACTTGTATGCTTGTTTATTATATTCTCGATTGCACGTTATGCCTCGTATTGGACACAGATCGCCCCAGAACATGTGTGAGTTATTTCGACTGTAAATTATTATTGAAATCCGTTTAGGCCCTGAACTGAATGGCACTTACTGCCAGTACTCCACAGCTTTCCTTTGGGCTTTCCTTAGCTTCCCTAATGAATGTTGATGGCAATGAGTGTCTATTGCCCACACTGCACGCTGTAAAGAATCTGGCCATGCATCTTGACCTGTATTACTCATGCGCGGCCCACAGCTCAAATGATGAAGTGCGGAACTGTGCATTGGGCTATGTTTTGGGAAGGAGTTGGAGTGAGTCCATGCATGCATAATGTAATACGTTGGCTAAATGCTTTATCGTCAAGGCCAATTCCATTAATGTATAGAAATACAAAACAATATTACAATAATAAAATAAATAAATGTATCATATTTAGAGGTGTTCAACTATTTAGAAAATTTTCAGAATACAGAATAGGAAATATCGTCCGTTAATATTTGTATTACATTGGGCCAGAAAGACCACAAGACAATGGGCCCAGAGGCATTGGTCCAAAGTTGTCAACACCAGTGAATTAAATATTTCTGACAGAAATGTTGTCAATTGCAAAGACCTTAAGATACATCCGCCATGAGTGATAAGAACAATAGGGGCCACACTGATACAGTCTCTTTATAGGGAGACATTTTGTCTCCTTTGGCAGGAAGCACCCAATCACGTGACAAACCCCTGTCATGTGACCAGGATGTGACAGATGAGGAAGTGTTGACAGAAGCCCCCCTCGCTAATGTCATTGAAAAATGATACCTTTCGGAAACTTCTAACACAAGACATTGCCTTCCGTTTATGCACTTTGGAGGAGAACGAATGAGGAGGAAAAAGGATGGATAGAAAAAAAAAAGAGAAAACTAAATTCATGTTCTTTTATTCTCTCTGGTGTCTCTTTCCCGGAGCAATAAGCCAGCAGTGATTGTCCCCCCATGCACGGTCCCAGGGTCCCCACGGTGGAAGCCCACCCCAGAGCCATGCCCCCAGACACACACGCTGATGAGGAGCAGAAAGCCACCGAGGCTTACCCCGAAAGCCCTGGGGATTGTACCACACACACACACACACACACACACACACACACACACACACACACACACACACACACACACACACACACACACACACACACACACACACACACACACACACACATACACACATACACACACATACACACACACACACACACACACACACACACATATACACACACACACACACCCACACACACACACACACATATAAACACAGACGTACATACACACACATGCACACAAAAGAAAAACCCATGATCGCCAACACAGAAACAAACACGACCTGTGGCAATCCTGGCGTAGCCAAACATGTGACTGTATGAGATTAACAACCTGCATCCAATGTGAATTAAACTGACATTTTTGACATACTCTTACAATATTGACACAATGAGCATCATCCAGGTTTGCCTCTGCCTAACTCCCCTCACCTCCGCATTTGCGGAATAGCCAGCTCTTTGGTCTGGTGGGTATGCACCTGCTCCTCCAGCACCTAGAGGCAGAGAATGCCTCAAGACAACCCCCCCCCCCCCACCCCAACACACACACACACAACACACACACACACACACCCGCACACACGCACATACACAGTTTATGTGTCATTCACCAACTGTCCTTTTGTCAAAGACATGCCAATTAAGTCTGGCAAACACACGCCGGGTGCTGAAATAACACCCTCTGCGCTAAAGTAAATTACAAATATTAAGAATGTGCTCTCATCATTTGCAGTCAATTTTCTGTTGCTAATGAGATTAGGTACAATGCTGTCAGTCAAGAAGAGTGCAAAAATTATTTTCATTTTTGTTACTCTAAGTAATCAAGTTGTTAGGTTATTAATAATGAAAATGGCTGGATATGGTAGCCCTTTTTAATTACATTTTTACTACACTGCTGTTTTAGTTGCTCTGTGATCATCTTACAATGTACTTGACAAATGTGAAGAACTAATTGAATAAAAAAATTGGCATTTTAAGTAAAGAGCAATATTCCAAAACACATATAGTAAATAGGAAGAATGTTTTTTCAAAACTAAACAACGTCTTCTGATGTCAGTGCTCTAAAAGTCTTTCACAAGTCTTTCATCCTCGTTTAATCTATATAGCCTTCCCTCCTCCTCCTCATCCTCCTCCTCCTCCTCCTCCTTGTCCTCTCTGTCCTGGTGGGGGAGTGACAGTCTTGATGTGGTAGTGGTGGCCAGGAGAGGGCAGGCACACTGTATTTAATCTCATTTGAATTCATATCGTGGTGGGTCTGATCTCTCTCTATCTCTCCCCCTCTGTCTCTCTTTTCTCTCTCACTCTCTCTCTCTCTCTCTCTCTCTCTCTCTCTCTCTCTCTCATACTCACTTTCTGTGATGGGTGAAGCTGAGACTGTCTAAGGCCTGTTGGTAAATATGATGGTTGAAACTGCACAGAAGGCCTGTCCTTGCAGTATCAGGAACAATATGGCTTACCGTCACTTTTACTTGGACAATATTATGATTACGGTCACATGCAGACAATCATGTGACTCAACTAGATACGTTGTCGAGATTTTGAGGCAAAAGAAAGCTACAGTATTTTAAAAACCATATACAACTAACAGACAAGACATTATGACTCAGTCTGATCAAACCAACTTATGGCAAATATTAATACTCTCTAATTACAGAAGCTAGTCTCGTATCCCTAAAACCTGATTACTAGTCCCACCTCTATGTTGTCAGACTCTTTTGAGTATTCTGCCTGTCAAGGTGCCAACGTATAGGAACCAGGCTGTCTGGACTCGCCTAGTCATGTGTCTAGCCATTGAGAAGCGGCCTGTCATCCCGACTCCCATACGGGAAAAAACCACGCCTGTCCAGAGACGCCAGAGGACTTTATTAGATATCGATTCAAATCCCGTGTCTGTTTAATCTGATCTGAGGTCAGCTCGGCTCTCTCCAGGGTTTACTATCTCTATTTCTCTGCGCTTGCATGTCTTTCCCTCTCCTTCCCTCTCCCTCTCTCTCTCTCTCTCTCTCGCTCTCTCTCTCTCTCTCCCTCTCTCTCTCTCTCTCTCTCTCTCTCTTTATTTTCTTTATTTTTGTGTGTGTGTGTGTGTGTGTTGTTCAATCTATCTGTGCTTTGGCTCTGTTTCTAACACGCTTGCTAGTGAATTGTGGCCCCAGGACGCCCGAGGCCCCTGCCCACTTCCTCTGTCTCTATCTTTCTGTCTTTTACCCCCCTCCCTCCTTTCCCTCCCTTTCCCTCCCTGCTTCCCTCCCTCCCCGTGCTAATGAGTTGCCCAGCGCTAACAGCGCTAGGCTAGCTAGCCCACTGATGAAATGTAAATGGGCAGTAATGAGCACAATCACGGCCACTGGGGGGGATTTCAGCTGCAGCGATAGTGCCCTCTAGTTCCCCACCCCCCACCCCCACCACACCCCCCAACACCGCCCCACACCCCCAGCCCTGATGGACAGGCCCCCCTCCCAGGATGGCAGCCTGAGTGACGGGGCGCAGCGCCTGGGCCGAGCGGACCCCAGTGGGTCCCAGGAAGGCTGGAGGGACGGTGACGCTACCACTGCTGGTGGTTCGGCCCTCAACGCTCCTAACTGGTCCATTAATTACACTGAACCCTTGGAGAAAATTAAGAGGCAAATTTAATAACAGGGAGGAGGAGGGGAATGGGTTTGGAGAATGAGTGTGTGTTACGTGTGCGTGTGTGTGTGTTTGTATGTCAATGCATACTTCTATTATTCACACCCCTCCACTTACTTGTGAGGAGGAGCACTCTGATTGTCATCCCTATCACCCGTCAACAACAAGGATTCCCTGACACTTAAGGTCATGAGAATGCGCAGTGAACATCAATTTCAATGACAGTATTCCATGTTGAACAAGTGGCAGGAAACCTGAAAGTGTCATATAAACTCAAAGTATTTTACTTAAGAGTATTTTAAGTATTAAGGTTCATATAAAGCAACTCTTGTCCAGCCAGGTCAAGCACATTGTCATAAACACTCAGATATAATCGGCACCAAGCCTGTTACCTACCAGCTTTTAGGCAAGAAAACATTTAATTAAGCAACTATATTTAAAAATAGATCAATTATTAAAATGTATAAAATGGTATAATGCGAGTGAGCAAGATGAGTAAAAACCCATCGAAGCCCCTTGACAAACAATGCAACAATAAGCTGCTGTCACCTGAAGATAGGGTGTCCTCATCCTCTGACATCTTCATTAGAGCTAGCTCAACAAAATAGTGCTCTCACCCATGTGGCAATACAGTTTAAATTGAGATGATCTCATTTTTTTTGTAG
The DNA here is from genome assembly GCA_026901105.3 of Galaxias olidus. Taxonomy (NCBI): domain Eukaryota; kingdom Metazoa; phylum Chordata; class Actinopteri; order Galaxiiformes; family Galaxiidae; genus Galaxias; species Galaxias olidus. Next base: position 280,919 of record JAPMUY010004017.1, on the reverse strand, counting down.
CATCACACTTAGGTCAGGGGTGGCTGAACATTTTGGCTAAAGTGCTGCTGTTCTGCAATATGTATTTATTTATTTTTTGCCTGGTCCTTGTTGGAAGATGGTTTGGTGACAAGCAGCAGCTAAATCATCAGCTCTCCACACGACACTGAAACGCAGATCTGAGAGGAGAAGAGTTTGGGGTTTTCCCTGGCCCACTTCCACTCCCTCGCTTTCTGGTGAGCCGAGCCTCCCCGGGTTGTGTGTCGGCGCCGTGATAGGTAGGCTCAGGCCATCAAAGCACATGTTTTAACTTTTAAGACTTTGCAGGTTCCCTTTGTTCTCCTTTCTCCCTGGTTCTCCTGGGCCCTGGGTTGGGGAGTCTTCTGGGTGCTAGCGCATGGCTCCGGGGGTAAAATACGAGGCAATCTATGGGGAAAAAGCGATGCTTTCAAATTGAAGTGAGCTCATGACCAAAAAAAGAAGAGTGGGGGATAGGAGTAATGTGGAAGTGTTGAATATTGTAAAAGGAGGGGGGGGGGGGCAACTGTGGAGGGCTAGATAGAGGTAAACACAATAGAAATTAAAGAGTTAAATATGAACATAGACTTCCTGCTTTTCTGGTCTCTATCTCACCACCTTGTAAACAAAACCCAAAACGTTGACCAAAATTAAATGGTCCACCCCATATCCTACAAAGCCAGCCTACTCACGTACACACCCATCCTGCCCCTCACACGCTCATGTTTGCCACCACCCCAAAAAAACCCCGGGCCCAAAGCCTTAGGGATGATTTGATTTGCAATGATATCTGAAAACGGCCTCGTCGTGCTAACGAGATTAAGCTGAGCCCCTGTCTGTTTCTTGCACTGAGAATTTGCTAGGTGATTAAAACTGGCTCTCTGCTGCAATACAAACCCGGGCTGGTGGGACCGTTGCCAGGTAACAAGACATGACTCCTGTTTGAGATAGCTACACAAGCAAAAGGCTAACGCTAACTGGTACGCACAGCATAATGCTCCTTGTCCAGGCATCAAAAAGAACAGGCGTTCATTTGTGTTTGCTTTGCAGCTAACAAAAAAACTGCATTTTCTGTTGGAAAATTAAAAGCATATGTTATCTTTTCTTGTCATTCTGCTTATTTATGCTTTGAGACCAATTTATACCTATTGACTGCTGAAATATAGGTCTGAAGTTCACTAAATCTTGTTCTAAAAATATATTTTTACTCAGAACAAGAAAAAGGCCAATACAAACTTTCAACTTACATCAGGAGGGTCATAGTATTAAAATTTCATTTCTTCACTGTATTTATTCAATTGGATTATGAATGCATGGGAGGGCTAATGAGGGTTTAAAAATGCAATTATTGCTTAAGCAAGAAATGCGACTTTTTTGATAAATGTCTCTATTAGCTAATAAATGGAGAATCAACAGACTTAGAAAACTGCTTTATTTGGGGCTTGAAATTAGGCCATCAATCATCCCACAGTTTGTTAACTATTTCTCTCTGCTCAATTCTCCCCCCCATCCGTGGAGGTCTAAGAATACGCCAAAATGATTGAAGCAGGGATGGGAAAAGAATAAAAAAAAGAGGACAAATTGGGTGTGATAACCCAGCCAAAACGCTTTAAATGAAAATTATAAAATAAAAAAAATAAAAAACGAATTCAGTACTGAGAAAAAAGAGAACGTTTAAATGTAAGGATGATATTCACAGATGAAAGGACAATGATGATCAATCATATCGCATTTATTATTTATAAAGCCTTGGCACAGGTCAGTAGTGCTATTTCAACAAGGTTAATCAGAGGAAAAAATAGTCACAAAAGACCGTAAAGCTGTCTAGATTTCCATAAAAATGTCTTTACAACTAGCATGCAATTTGTGAATATTTCCAGCAATAGAACTATTGTATTTGATTTTCCATGTATACACCCACACAGACACACACACACACACACACACACACACACACACACACACACACACACACACACACACACACACACACACACACACACACACACACAAGAACACACAAGAACACACATCAACATATATTGGCAATTGGCACAGATGTTTGAATTTGTTATAAATTGACTTACACAGTTTCATAATTTAATGTATGAAATGTAAAGGTTTGAAAACAACTTTCTCTATCTAGTTTACTAGTCACTAATCTTTTCTTGACTAAGTTAACCTTTGACACTGTCCATTAAAGAAAATGTGATACTTTAAATCACACACTCCTTTTCACCTGTAGCGTTCTGAGACTAACTACCTATGTGACTGAACCGAAGACGCTCACTTTGAGATAACCAGAAGTGACTGGTCTTCTCAGGGAGACCCGGACTGCAAAGGGCGCCCAAACCCTTATGACTCCCCCTGGTAGCCCCTAGTAGACCCCAGGACGTGAAATGGTGGCAAACCTGTAATTTTTCGAGGTCACAAGGGAAGACACCTCAGGGATACAGGCTGTGTAAAACACACTCTCACTCTGCCTATCATGTGTGCCAGTTAATTCAGCTTAGCTCTATCCAAAGCGAGACACAGTGTAATGCCTTAAATATGGGAGGAAGTAGCTTTATAAGCAAAGCTGTGTTTTCTTGCTAAATCAATTGAGTGTCAATCGTTTCAAAATTGAACCTATTCACACAAATGTTGAGATATGGGATTGAGGAGTATATGATGGTCAACAGGAATTCATACAGTACATACATACACACACAGCATACTGTACATCAATTTGACAAGAAGGAATATTCCAAATATATTCATAGAATGTTCAGTGCGGGATCACACAATATTACCTCCACATGGTGATAAGATAAGGTATTTTCATGTATTTTCATTCATTTTTCCATTTTGGGGAGGAAAAGTGCTCCAGGCAAGATTAATAAGCATTTAAAACGGTTTCAGTGCTAACCGGCAAATCAAAGTGTATGTTTCAGACGATTGTTCACCACTGAGTGGTCATGAATGACATAAATAGATTGCCCTGGAAAACCGTACTCGCCAGCTATAGGAAGCATGCAAAGTGAAACAAACAGACAAACACACATGTGGTAGACGTTTCTTTAGCAGTATACACTTCACAACGTGAACATGCACACACTGGCAACACAATCTCACATCCCAACACACTATACACCATACATTTTCCATCTCCCATCTGAACTGTAATTAAATGAAAAATTGCCTTCCGGTCGCATTTCTTTTGCTCAAAGGACAGAATTCAAAACACTTAACCCCTATTAGATTCCAATAGACAACACAGCCCAAAATGGCTGTAGTCCCCCTTGGCTAAGTCCAAGTTAGTGTCAATAGCTGGCTGGGAGCCTGCGGTTTCTACAAACTGCCCCCCGCTCCAAACAAATATCACACACGCACACACAAGCCCATACACAAACGTGCAAGCGCACTAAATAGTAATAGACCATAATGGCTAACATTCAACGAGTTCTATAATTGGAGCCCTCTCTAAATTGTGTTTTATTTTCCTTCAGAGTTTTTGAAATATAATCAGTTTGCAACTTTATTGCATTTCCTAATGACGCTCGCCCTGAGCAATTGTACTGGGTGTTTCTTAACAAACAGCGCGTGTCAGCTCACAGAGATTAATCTTGATTACTTTAGCCCCTGATGAAGTAGGCTACATTAATGCTATAACATAATTGGCTAATATCGCTTGCATAAAGCAGAGATAGATAGACATGGAGACGCATGCTTCCACTAATTATAATCCTATTCAGGTATGATTTGCCACGGATGGATCAGCAATCGCAGGGAAAGGATCACAAACAAACAAACAAAGAGAACCCGGGGTGGTGCTCAAGTGCGTTGCCCTCATTACCTGGGCACGTGCAGGCCCCACAGATATGTGGATCTCCAAGCCTGTCATGTCGCGACCCTAACGGAGACTTGAGAGCAGGTCCTAGGGGCAGCTTTGAACTGCCCATACAGCTTTCCTGCCCCGTTCCCTCTCATAGACCATCCAACACACTGCACGGAGCCGCACCAGCGAGGGAGCCAATCCGCTCCAGCTCGACAGTTGTCATCGTAGGTGTCATACTGCAACTGGACATATGCTGACCCCCTCCGTTTTTTATGTGCTGACTGCCTCATTGGTGCCTCGTACGAAGACTGTGCTGAGTCTTGTTTTGGGGGTAGAGGCAGTGTGTGGTTCGGGTGAAGTATGTGTGTGCGGGTGAATGGGGTCTAGCGGAGGGCATTGAAAATAACGTATACAGAAAAGTGTGTGCGGAGACCGGTGGTAACTTCGCAGTGCTGTATACTCGTTTTATACGCCCAAAGCCAAGTTTGACCACGGCTACGTATGTACCGCAAACACAAACGCACGCACGCACACGCACGCGCTCAGCCCCTCTGTAGTCACTCTGAATGACACCAAGCGTGTCGGGGGGGAAACCACACAGCGACAGTTCCCAAGACGACGTCACCTGCTCCCGCCAGCCCAGGTTGGGTCAGGGGGGCCGCGGCAGCACTGAGAGGAGGACGGTCTAAGCGTGTGGACATTGGGGCTGTCTCTCCGAGGTGTGAACCTGTCACCATCGACACGGGGGGCCAGCGCAGTACATCTTTTCTGCCCTGCCGTGCGTTGCTTGACGTGTCACTCAAGGGCCGTCGGGAAGCGGGTGACAAGACACGGAGGGATCCGTCGCTCCGCCTGAGCGAGACATGCTCCGTGGAAATGCTGCAATAGTATACAGTATCTCACGTCATTTTGTACATCGCTCCAATAATGCATGAGGCCAAGAATGTAACGGTGCAGTGTTCTGCGATAACTGCATAGGGAGCGTCTGAAGATCAGGAAATATTTCACATCTAGTCAGTTACATTTGAATTCAGTAATACTATTCAACAGTAAACAACAGTGATAAGAGTCGGCCAATGGTAGTATGGGGCCAACTGGGAAGTATGCAGCCTCCAGATAGCTACCTTCAGGCTTCAAGTCAGCAATGCCATAAGCCGTTGTTTTATATCTTCGTCGTGGTTGTAATCAGTCAAACAAACGCCTTGGCATCAATTGAGGGTTGTCCTCAATCCATACAACACATTATCATCACACAGAAGGAATTAGACGTGGACATGTCAGCCTGGATCTATCACGCCATGGAAAATGGCTAGTAGTGAAATAGTAGTGAAACCTATGCATTGGCCTGTTTGTGCACCCCGTGTTTTTGGCTGGTACCCTTCCGTCGACAGAACCCGCGCTCCCCTGATTAAAACCCAAGCAAGCAGCACCATGACCAACAGTACAGTAAATAAAGCAGCTTGTCATAATGATGACAAGAGTCGGCTCCATTATGTTCTTTTGAGTTTATTTCTCTGATTTACCACCGTCGACACTCGCCTGGGATGATCTCCAAGGTTGCTGTCAGGAGGAATTTAATGTCCTTGGCTTTTGCGTCTTTCTGCGAGCCTGTCACATTCACTCAGCTCTGACTGGCGTACCAGCCAGGACCTCTGGCATACTGTGTATTAATAGAATATTGATACAGCCAAAACAATGTCGTGGGATTCACAGCTTCTCTCTTGTTTTCTTCTTTTTATCACCCTCTCTCTTTTCCTTTTCTTTAATTTAATGAATCTCGAAGCTGAATATGTGATGAAACGCAGGTAAGTTGGTGTTTTTATTTTAAAACCTCACCAGAAATGACTAATTAGGTAAAAAAAATTAGCTGTGCTCATTTCCTTAAATTAAAGAACAACTTTCATAGACAAAGCTGGTTTAGTCTCAGTCCCTGTACTATGCCATTTGAAAGCTCATGTTTGTCCCGCTCTAGTCATCCTGATTTTGATACCTCAATCGTTCTTCTTCTTTCTCTCTTTATATGGATTGCTCTTTCAATGTATCTCTTTTTTCATTCTTTTCCGATGGCTCTTACGTAAACCGCATGTGCATATCCACTCATTTGGACCTTTTCATATCAAATGAAATGAAAAGAAATAGCTGCAGTTCAAAGCAATGACTCAGCCACCAAGTAACTGGGAACTCATCCAACAAATTGTGTTTCATATTTATTCTCACTTCTACTGCAACGACTGCTTGCCACAAACATATTACATTTCAACTCATAATCTTGCCTGCTTTTTTTCTAAAACTTGTTTTGTTCTGAAAAAGTAGTAGGAGCATAAGGGGGTTGGGGGGGTGTAATAACTGGTAATTCCATGGTATGGAATTTGAAAGTCATAATTATTTATTCATTATATTTACCTGTAATTTGTGTCACCTCTCTCCATAATAATAGCACAGAGCAACCTCTTTTCTTGGCTGGCTTGCAAACATAGAGGACTGCTGTAAATGAGAATCGTATACAATATTTTATCAACAACAACATTGATTTTGATGTGAACCTAATTATAACTGACGCATGACTGAAATGTTGTTGGGAGACATAGAGTTTATCTAGAAAAACACCTGGTAGTGTAAAAGTGTAACAAATATTCTTTTCAAATTCAGTTTTTTTGGTCATTCCCTTCCCCCGAAAAAAGTTTGAAAACACATTGGAGGTAAAGGCAGTACTTGTAATCTACAACAATACCTCAATGCTATCAGCTGTCTGCGTGCACTTGCACTCGGCAGGCAATGGCACCCAAAACTATTTTCAATAATTGATTCTGTACTTTAATTGAACAGCACGACTGAACGACATAGCTCATTACTTTACTCATTAGTTAATTATCGGAGAAGTAGGACAAGTCAATAAAACTGAAGGCAGTAAATTCCGATACTAATTAGCACCATTTCCTCCGAGACATATTTAAAGGGAGATTAGTTACCTGAATGTCCCGAAACGGAATACGAAGGAGAACACTGAGAAGATCCTGCTAAGGTTAGCAGCTTGCAATCATTAAAGCATGAATTATCATAGTTACAGTAGTACTAAATAGCCCTCTACACACTCATGGGATTTGAACGTCTGGTATTGAACATGCATAAATAAAAACAAATATGAAATGAATGAAGGCTCTCAAGACTGTTTACCAGATCACTTGTCAAGTTGCTTAGGGTATTTCTTTTATATAGTTTTACTTTAATTCACTTTACTTGAATTTATGTGCTTTAGAATTACGGTACTCCTATTTTTAATTTGGCTTGGTTGATATTAATTGATGTTTTAGACGTCAGAAATAGGTCAAAATGATGAATGAAGAAAACGTGTTACAATAACGTCCTTGCTTCCTAATGATTCACTCTGTTGAGATTTGTATTCATTGCTAAAGTCTCCCAATAATAACCGTTTGACATATTGGGCCCACTCTGAATAGCTGCAACTAGGGTCATGCCCTTTTCACTGTGGGGACTTCGCTACAGTGTTACGCAGATGTCGAAACAGCCAATCACATCGCGGAGAGAGGGCCTGTTGAGGCAAGCGTGTCTCTTTCACATGTAAATGATTCGCTGTGACAATAAACACCTGACATAGACCATGACTGTAGAACTGCCTGTTTAAATCAACGTCTCTGCTTATTGTACCTCCCATCCCTTCCAACCGCCTGCATCCTCCTCTCTCACCCTCCTCCTCTGTCCTTCCTTCCATATATATATATATATATATATATATATATATATATATATATATATATATATTTCTTATTTATCTCAGTCTTTTCATTTGTCTTTTATCAATTTCATCCTCTCTCAAAAATGTTCCTGTTGCCTTCCCAACCAGTGCCCAACCGGATAATCTCCCTCTCTCCAAATCCTGTCCCCTGCCCCCTTTGTAATGCTCAGCTGTTTTCACGGGCATATATTATCACTTTTTCAGTCAATTGGCTCTAACAGGGTGAAGTTTTGTAAGGCCCGGGCATCAGGGACCCTAGGGAGGAAGTGACAGAAGGCTGCCTTTATTTACCTTTGCTGCCCCACCGTGTCATCTGCTTAATCATCTGGCTAATCGACAACACTGTCTTCTCACTCGCCCGCGTTCGGACAATGGAGGCCTCATTCATATTTAATACAATGGAGTGTTTAAGTCATTGCACGCGTCTGAAGAGGGGGGATATTGTGTTTCATTGTCGAGGGCTCCACAGGGACTTGCCCACTCCAATGTCCCTCCCTCCCCCCTCCCCCGACACACAAGCATATGCTTGGCACCTCTGGTGTTTAGCAGGCCGACCAGTGCAGCTGGACACGAGGCCTGTATCAAAGAAAGAATTCCCATGATTAATTCAAATGGTTAATTCCGCATTATCACGGTCTGATATAAAATTACCAAGACAAATATGTACCCCACTGAATAATGAATTATGGGGAGTGTTTAATAATTTTATAACTCTTTCTGCTTATCCCCGTCCTACCTTGGCTCTATAGCACAGGGTCCCTACAATGCGTGCTACCCTTTGTGTTAGTATTGGCGAAAGATTATGTCTTTACTCCCAGCATATTGCATGGCTGTGAATACTAACAAGTGTGCTCAGCCACTCCTGCTAGCCATCTGATAGATTCTTCTAGTTGTTTAACTTTGTAGAGATTACTTAAGACTGAACCCCCCACTCTCTCTCTCTCTCTCTCTCTCTCTCTCTCTCTCTCTCTCTCTCTCTCTCTCTCTCTCTCTCTCTCTAATTCTCTGTCTTTCTATCACTCTGTCTTTCTCTCTCTGTATATATATATATATATGTATACACGTGTATATACTCTATATCTGTATTATATATATATATATATATGTATAAGTATATACACATACACACACACACACACACACACACACACACACACACACACACACACACACACACACACACACACACACACACATATATATATATATTTTTTTTCTCTTGTCTATTCCACCCCTGTTTCTTTAAGGATTCACCAGGGTCATTAAGGACACAGAGAGGTTCATTTCGTTGTTACGAGCGGCAAATTAATCATCAGGGATGCCATTTAATGACATACTTGCCTGGGCTGATTACTTGTGTTCCTGTTAATTACAATGGTTAACTACAGTACACCTATGAAGGTCCTTTTGGTATTTGGTCTCTAAAGTCGTCGACCCTTAAAGACGCACACTTTGTTTTCTCCTTGGAGCAAATTAAAGAACATAAAAGAAACAGCTGCCCGTCGCACCACGACAGGCCTATTACCATGCATTCACCGTGGAGTCAACTTAACTGTGTCCTATAACATTAAAATGTGGGTGCAACACTTGCCACAGTTTTACTGTTGCCGTTCTGTGGTTGCCATTTTCTCGATTTTATCTCAATGAAAAAACACTCAGGCTTGGCGCCATTAAAAAGCGATGTCATTAGGCCAACGTCATCCATTTGTGCTCCAAAAGATTGCTCCTTCTCAGTCGGGGTGTTAGGCTAAACAATAAGGGTTAGGCACTGGGCTGACGGGGGTGGCGGCGGGGTCTTATAGCAGGTAAGGGTCAAGTCAGACACTCCCAAGCATGCTGGAGAGTCATTCATCTGAATGAGAATGTCGTTGGGGAGCATCAGGTCAACGGCCTGGAGCCAACTGGGACCTGGGTGTGACTCCTGACACTCACTAAAGGACAGGGGCCACATAATGGGTTTAGGGTCTGATGGCTATCTGATCAACTTTGGCTTGTTTTTATTCCTCCCTCCCCCCGCCTCCCTCCTGCCCTCTCTCTCTCTCTCTCTCCCTCCCTCCCTCCCTGCCTAATGATGATTGGGGAGGGGTCAAACGCTGCAATTCCACAGAGGGAGGAGATGCGTGACAGATATCACGATAAACAATACACTGGGGTTTCCTGGAAAGAGTACTCCAAAGCTGACATGAATGAGAATGCCGTTTCCTTTGTGACCTGTGCCAATATTTTATGCTGGTTTTGTGTAAACAGTGGGTAGCAACGCCTTTAGAAAATCATAATTGGTTGGCGTATTTTTTTTTCTAAGATCAGACACAGGCCACTATTTCTTGAAACCCCTCAGCTTGTTCCATTGAACGATAAAATCATCAGAGACCTGAAGTATATCAAAGATTTTCATTTCATCTTGCATTGATTTGTTATCGATTTAATTTGTTTTTCATTCACAATCATTCAATTTGATTACGTTTTTATTAGTAAGCTTATCAATTTAAAAGGTACAACTTTTAAACTAATAACTGTCAGGAATGTTAAACTAATATGGAACATATTTTAGGAACACGTTTTAATTGCTTCTGTATGTGAACAAACAAACAGTCTTCAAAATCGTCCGTCCTCAAGACAAATCTACTGGGACAATGTCCTCAGATTTTTTTGGGCCTATTTTAAACAGCTTAAACGGGATCCTGAAAAGACCTTTTGAATTGGACGAGAGCTCTGAGTTTGGCGATCCCCTTAACCCCCTTTTCTCCCTCACGTTTTACAATCTCATTAAATCGCTCTTTTGTTTTGCCACTTTTCAAGCTCTGATCTCTAGCTTAGGACGAGTCAAGAGGCCGAGACAGCTTGAAAAAGCCGCCGTTCACCACAAAGCACGGGCTTGTTTCTGGGTGTAGTTGAGGCCGTTCCCCTTCTCAACACTAGGCAGAACAATAAAAAAAAAGAGCATGAAGGTCATCCATTGGCACGATATCGTGAGAACTTAATGAAAGTTTTATTACTCTTGAAATGTTTATGACCCCCACACTCACCAGCTTGTCCATCCAATTAATGGCTGTTTCTGACGCTAACACGTGGGCTGCAGCTGGAGTGTTGCCAGGTGAGCCAAGTCTTAGTTACAAGGCCGTGCTACTTTATTTTACCAATGAACACTGGCTAGTGGCTACACTGTTTTAGAGACAACACCATGTCACCCATGTTCGAGTCGAAAGTAAGTCTGGAGTCATAGGTTAGAAGTCAGGCGAGCCAGCCCCGAGTCAAAGTTTTTTGGTCAGCGAAGTAAAGTCACATGTCATATAAAGTCTAGTCAGAGGGTATGTCGAGACCCAAGGAAAGTCGGTAGTTTTTTCCACAACCAGTCTCGGATAACATTACTTAATAATAGAGTAAACAATATTATATTATTTGAAACAATGCACTTTAAACTGCATTTAAACCTCACATGATCTAACAGCATATTTGGTTAAGCATTCCAATACTTTAATTTACTATAGAATGTGTCCCTCAATTGCATTTTCTCCCGTCAATTCAAGACGAACTCAAACAACACAGATAATGTCAGCTAATCACGTACATTGTGTAATTTATTAGCTCATTCAGGTAATGCAATGATGTAGCTAGGGAAAGTCAAAAAGGAGAATTAATTGAGAAATAGCTGTAGCTAAAATCTAAAAGGTTGACATTAAAAAACAAGTGTTAAATAAATAGTTGTGCTGATCATCCACTGTAGCTATTTTATTGTTAACACAATTTATTTTTACCATGGTGAGCGTGAACATTTTCACTTAAAATATTTTGAAACTACTTTAGCACATTCAATCGAAAATTTAGGTCTATTTAAAATAAAAATGTAAATCAAGAAACACTGTTTCTCTCATTCAGTCTTGCGTATAATACTTCTTTAATAGCTCAGTGATTAGCAAATAAATCACATTAAATTGCTGTACATTATAGAAAGCTCCATTGGACAACCTTGCTATTTAAGGACTCTTTGGTGACCAGCTCTTGTGGTATTTTAATTCAAGATGATTGGCCTTCACATTTCTTAGACAGTCTTTCAAATCATCATGTTTCAAGCCCTAACGTTGAACTCCAACGTGAGTCACAAGTGAATTGTTTTAATATAACCTTTTTATTTCAAATCAAGTTGCAAGTCGTCTAAGTTGTGACATGACATGACATGCTTCTATGAAAATGTTGTTTATCTTGTATACACTTTCTCATGGAGGAAGGACTATTTTTGCGTGATTACACAACAAGCTTCTAGATTATACCCCTCGGTTTGCCAGGTTTGAAAATGTGAAAATTCAACTGGACACCATCAAAGGGAAATTGAGTTGTTGCCTCAAAATTGGTCTTTTGTGAAAACTTAACAGGCACTGTTTCCAATGAATGCATGCAAATGCATTGTGTGATACGGCGAAATGAGCTTCAACTACTGTATAGCCTCTTTGCACATGACAGTGGTTATAGAATTACTTCTCTGGTGGGGACTGGCGGAGATCTGTCTTGCTACTATGGACCTGTCGTGGAGCCACATAGGGAAATCCGGCACCCATCTGAAACAAATGACACAATCTATCGCCCAGGGCCCCTCTCTTCTTAACAGCTACAATGGGAAGCCATCGCTGTCCACAAAATATGATAAAACCCACGCCATAATAGGATTCATAAACATGCCCAAATACAATTTGCTGAGATGTATTTCAGGAAAAGACAATCATTTACAACTTCTGAGGGGGATTTAGAATAAGTATGTTTGTATGCAAATCCGCAAACACGTTTTATGTACTCCGCTCCCACAGATCATGAAAGCGCATTAGATTTATGGCAGTGCGTGTGCATAATTGTGAAGATGGGGTGGGGAAAGACAAAGTGTTGGGATTTATATTGGGACCTTTTTGGGGGGGCTTTGATTACTCAAAACGGAGCCTAGCTTTCATGCCCCTGACATTGAAAGCAATCCTATTCACTAGGCTGAAGGACCATAGCTTCTTTATAGGATCCCGCCAATATGCTCTTTTTGCATATATAAAGAAGGGATGGGACAAAAAAAAAAGTGTGAATAAAAGAAATGTGTGGAATTGCCGTTGTTTTATTAGCAGTACTTTATTTAGTAGGTTTATTGGAATTAATTTTGGGATTCTGCATTTTGTTGAGGTTAAGGAATGATATTTAATAGCAATTATTTAATACAAAATGTCAGCTTTTCTTTTTTGAAAAGGCACAATACAAATACCATAAACATGTTTAATTTGTTAAAACACATAGAAACATCAGTTTCAACTTTTATGGGTCAATTCTTATGCTGACACTCAGATACTGAACTTTATGGCTTTCACTTGGGTAAGCTAGTTATGTTTAACAGCTTATCAAATCCTCCATCAAACAAACAAAGGCAATGGGAACAACGTTCAATAAATAGGGCATTTTAGGAGTCAACGTCTTTCATATTGAATTGCTTAGGCTTGGCCAACTATACACAGAGTTTGAAAGTTTAATAAAGTCAAATTTACAAACTCATTTATTACCAAATAAAGGGAGCTTACACACCTGCTGAATAGTGCCTTAAACTATTTTTGATATGTGTTTATCTCTCTCTCTCTCTCTCTCTCTCTCTCTCTCTCTCTCTCTCTCTCTCTCTCTCTCTCTCTCTCCATCCCCCTCTCTCTCAATGATGGACTGTTTTGCAAAATGTGGCATGAATTTGGGTGTCTGGGACAGCGGCCTCCTCGTCCTCAGTGTTTACCGGCGGAGTGAGGGGGGCCAGCGGGGTTGACCCCAGAATTCTGAGCTTTTGGAATGAGAGTTCAAAGAAACTCCCCGCAGCTTACATAAACCACACTCAATTGGCACAAAGAGGAAACTCAATTTGCAGGGAGCTGCGCTGTATACTTTTTATAGAGGAACTTTTGGCCATTAGGCCATGCACTCCGCCTCGCTCAAAGAGCGGGGCAAAGCGGCGGGAGGCCACATGTTCCTTCCACAAAGCGCGGTATCCAGAGAGTCCCTAATGAGAGTTCCTGTGTCTTCACATGGCCCTGTGTGTTAGCCAAGGCAGGGATGTCTGTTTTAACCCTTCCGCAACGAAATCTGCTTAGAAGGTGTAATCCTATCTAGTACGCATAGCATAGAACAGTCTTCAGGCGGGGCTGTGCTGGAAAAACAGCCAACAATTCTGCATTAAATTACACATAACACGAGGAAAAAAACGGCACATTATTTTGGACACAAAATTGTCTACATAAAATGATAAAATGATGCATGTTGACTGAGGATCTAGTTTAAGGATGTCACATTCAGTTTAGTCAAGTAGGATTTGGGAACAGAACAGCATTTACAAAAATCACTGAAACAAGCCTATAAATATATTATAATGTCTTTGAGCAAGGAAATGTTATTGTTTTGACCATGTGAAAACTATGCATGCTAACCTGAATAACTTAAGATTTATTTGAATAAATAGATGTTTTTTATTATACCGTTGTATCCCTAATTATTCAGAAACAAATATGAAATATCTCACATATATCATAACGAAAAATAACATGTTTAATGATGCTACTATTTACAACTGTACTTGTGTCACTATAGAAGTTAATTTAAGATCCACATAACATCCACTTTATTAAACCTCACAATATCTAGCTCTATGGCTTTCTTTCTTTTTTTTGACCATTGACAATTCTAGTGAACTTTGACCTGAAACCACCAGGCCTTGACAGCCATAATACGTGTCTCTTTGTGTCCTCCAGTGCCCTTCTTTCTCTCACCTCCCCTTCCTCTATATATGGCAGATTAATGACAGCTAATAATATCTGATGGGCCTGGACATTGCTCTGTAATTAGATGCATTCCCAGTGGGTAACTGAGGTGTCACCACTAACAAATTCTCCACTGCCGCACGCAATTAGCCTGCGAAAAAAAGGAGGAAAAATACACTAAATCAGTATCGGCCAAGACTGATGGTGCTAAACGAAAGAGAAATATCCCTTTGTGCCATACCCTAACACAGAAGACGGAGAGAGGAAAAAAAAGTATATTCCCCCCCCTCCACCACATCCTTCTGCAGGAGGAGATGTGGACAGGTTACCTTTATGGTAACATTATTTCTTGACTGGCTGCTGGCAGGATTTCATTACACCGCAGCTAACGGTGAAATATTTTCTGCAAAATGTCAGCATATGCTAATGTGGCTGAGCCCTCATTCGCATGTCATGTTTTGTTAAAAGTTGTTGCAACCTTTCTTTTCTACTTATTTCTGCTTTTCTCTTGTTCACTTTCAGAAGAGTCCAGCCAAATCTTGGGTATGCATTGGTTAAACGCAAAAAAGAAATAAATGCAATTTGAAGGAAAATTCAAATTCAACATCACAATCAATATAAATTCCTTCAGTTGTATTATGCTGGAAAATGCGTCAAAGCATGTTTTCCCACTGCTAGTCTCACGAGACTGTTTAAATATTAGTGTTAAATCAATATCAGTGTACTGTTGTACCATGCTAAACGGATGCTGGCATGATTCAACACTTATGCAAAACAACAGATAAACTCTAGCATAATGTTTTGGCTGGTGCCATCTACACTTGGCCCTGTGGCGAGTAGAAGGCTAAGAATGGATCTAGCTCCATTCATAGCCCATGTGTGCCCAGTGGCTCAAAGCATTGACTAGTCGCCCAGTCATCCCCCAATGTGACAGCTAGCACAGCTCAGAGCGACTGGCTAACACTACACAGCACCAAAACACCACCCACTTCTCAGCTCCGTTCTGAGTTGATGTTCAGCTGACTATAAGGCACTTTGCTTTCCAAGGCAGCCCCAGAAGCAGACTTTTTAGTAAATAATTTCCTACTTCTGGGGGCTTTTGACTGAGCGCCTTTGCGTTAGGCGTGCACATGCATTGCACCACGCACTTGTCAAAAATTCATTCAATCCAGGGGTACAGAAGATGCCAGGGAGTTCACCTTGAGCTGTGGAAAAGAAGGGAATTTGGCACATTGTAGGCCATGAAGGAGCAGAGGCACTATCATATTCAGCAACAAGCCCCTGTTTCGTGCCTACACGGTGCCTCTATGTTCTGGCTGACTCTGTGGGGGGCCCATCAGCCTAATGAAAATTACATTCACACTCGCTCCACTCCTGCCTATACACACTGCATTATGCAACAGATGAGAATTGGGGCCAAGACGTCTAAGTTTGATAACATTTCTCAAGCAGGATCAAACTGAGGAAAAAAATAAATGCGGGGTGTGCTGGCAGTGATGTGAATTTGATGAGTTCAGAAGTAGAAATATTCACTTTTCACGTATACAGAGAATGAGAAGCTGGTTTGGTTGATTTTTCTTTATGCGATTTGGTCTAAGCATTACAATGCTGGGAGACTTCTCAAGAAATTGATATAAAAAAGAACTTTTGGAATAATTGACTCTGTTCTCATAACGAGAGCACTTTCCATCATTTATTATGAGCAAAATGTATGCTACAATATAGGAAATTCAGTTAGGAGGAAAGTGATGAGTTTCAGGAAGGCAGCAAAATCTACATGCAAATGCATAATAATCACACATCTACAATATTGCAATGTTAAGAAAAAAATACCTTGAATTCAATTATCATGTGGGCTGAAATAATCATAATGTTATTGGAAACTCAATTATGGAGGCAAGCTATGTCTGGAAATTAGCAGAACTTAGCTAAGGCAAGTCAGCCCTTGAATTCATCAAATATAGATTATCACAATATTACAAGTTCACTTTGATTCTGTCCATAGACAAACATCCACAGTTACTGCTGCACACTCCCTGCGTGTGTATTATTTATGAACAACGCTCTGATCTATTATACATACAAAACTGATTCTATGCTGATGGCCGCAGGCTAGGAGGCGCAGCCATAGAATTAATTATATTATACACACATGCATGATAATTGTGTACGATTCGGTCAAACAGCAAGGTATTTTTATACGTTTGATTACTATTGTTCCCTGTGTGTTCTTCACCAACAATTATTTTCATCATTGCTATTAATATTGCTATTATTATTGTAGTTTTCCCTGTATTTCTCTAGGGCTTTCAACACTTGTGACCGTTACCACAGAATAAATTATGTCATTCACTGATGAAGGCCATGGCATTAATACATTAAGTACATGCTCATATACCAAGAAAATTACTTTGAAATGAAACACCAGTCTAGCACAGGTCGGGCACAGAGATCGCGATAAGGGTGCCAATTCATTAAAAATATTAATGAAATATATTCTCTGTGCGGCTCACATTGGAACAAATTTACTTGTGAATATCACAGTATTAACAGTATTTCCTCTGGCTGATGTAAGAGCAGATCTTTTTTTTTTTATTGGTTTACGCTTTCTGTTGTCCCTTCTCTCGCATAATTCAAAATATAATTTCCATTTGTACTGGGAGCGTCATGCCTGGTTTGGTTATCAAATTCCCCCACACTGCAAGGTCCAATATGATACGTCCCAACGAATGTCGAAATGCATTTGCAATCACAACATTGGACTTATGCATACTGCTAGCTTCTAAAAAGGCCAACGGAAAGCTGTGAGCGAGCCAAGAGTGGACCTACAGAGGTCGATTGCATGCTCCTGGCTGGCATTATTAAATATTCTATGCGTATTTCAGTATTTCAGGCTGAAACTCTAAGCTTGTGTTGTATGTGTGAGTGTGTGAGTGTGTGTGTGTGGGTGTTAGTGTGCATGTGTGTGTTGTGTGTGTGTGTGTGTGTGTGTGTGTGAGTGTGTGTGTGTGTGTGAGTGTGTGTGTTGTGGGTGTGCACCCCGTTCATGTTTTTCTTTCTATGTAAATCCACACAGTTGGTGTCTATATTGGGCTGTGTATGTGTATGATTCCACTGTATATGAGGACGTGCATGCACGCAAGCCTCTTTCTGACTCTGTGTGTGGTTTTGTCTGCGTGCTGCCTGCCCCTGATCCCCCCCCTTCACCATTGCCTTGGTGGAACGGGGAACAGCATTGCTTCGAGACGACTTCAATCCCACATTATCAGGGAAGCACACATTGCCGCTCACAAGGGTTTAATTTATTTGTGCCTGTTTCAGCCCAAGATTTAAGTTTAATTGGGGCTGACTGGCAGCTCCCAAGTTTTGAGTAATTCTCCTTATCGGTAGTCCTTACTGAGTAGCTGAGGGCAATGTGAGGTCTGCACATGAGTTAACAGTGCCCACAAACGCACACACACACACACACACACACACACACACACACACACACACACACACACACACACACACACACACACACACACACACACACAGTCTCAGGTACTCAATATATCGACCAATTAAAAAAAAAAAGACTTTGAGAATGTGTGCGTGTTTATCAGTGTGTGGAGGCTTTGTCTATTGGCTCTTTTTCTCTTTGGCAAGGCCCCCCACACACGTCTGTACTGGGGATAATTAGACATGTGTGAGATTATTTACTGCATACTTTAATTGTATTGTATATGTGCAGCCATCATGCAAAAAAAATAAAATGAAAATAAAAAAAACATCCCCTGCAAAAAAGTTATCCTGCCATGATGTACTCCATGTGACTATACCAAACCCATATAAGTCAGTTCCCAAGTCAGAATCGCAAACACTGTTTCTCCAGAGAAGGAAAGCTTGGGAAAAAAATACGTAGTAGTGAACGCTGCACGCTTGTTGATGAATCATTGTAGCATAAATCATTATAAAGTGCATTACCGTAGAGATCACATTTCCATAAGTGCGTGTTTATGCCAGAGCCATGTACAAGCGTAAATAACACAGATAATCTTGCTGTGTTTGATCACCCAAAGCAGAGTTGGGGGAGAAATCAGTTACGACCTGTAATATTAGTAACAGCTATTATGAGCTGTGGATGATTTGCAAAGCTTCATTTAGCTAGCGGAATACGAGCATGAAATAGTGTTCCTTTGCTCGTAAATGATGCTGCTAATCGAATGAGTTCTCCACTGTATCGACGCTCTCCACTCATAAACTGGGATGCTCCAAATAACATTTGAGAAGACAAGTTGGACTTGGGAGGGCAACTTAATTTTTTTTATTTAAATAAAGCACCCTGGACACAGTATAAACAATTCTCACAAATTGCATGTGTTCAGAAAACCAAAAGCAACATGCCCAGTTTGTTAAGAGAAGGGTGTACATTGAAATATAACACACACAGCGAATATTGCGGGGCATTCCGTTTTGCGTGGATCAAAAGCAAAGCAACGCGCAATGGGTGACAAATGAACCCGTCAAGATTCCTCATCAAGGCTCACCCACAGAACAGAAGCAAGATGATACACTTGCAGCTGACTAGTGAGGCTGAGGGAGTGAGAGGCAGGCACGGGGGGGGGGGGGGAGGAATGTTTAGGGCCGAGGGGGGCTGGGGGGGGGATCTATCCCCCGAGTGAAAAGCCAGAGGAGAGGGAGGGTGGCCGAGTGGGAGGCAAGGTTACCGAGGCTGCACGGCCCATTGAAAGCAGCTTCTCACCTGCCAGAGCAAATCTGGGATTATGCCAAACTCCCAGGTAGTGTGAGTTCTGTGTCCAGCTGGGTCCAACACGCTCTTCTAATGCAAATAGTGTGTTAATACAAAGTCCCCGAGCACGTTGCACGGGCTGGGCTGTGAGACACTTCTCTGTTGGCTGCTTACTTTGTGGGACTCAAAATGAAATGCGCACGGGGACACACACGCAGAAGCACCCACACACACACGCACACACGCATACACACACACACACAACAGGGGGCTCCGAACGTATTTCCTGTCTCTGTTGTTTCACACTGCTCACTCTAGGGGACACGGGGGACGCTGTGGCCATCCTCTGACCTTTTTAGGTCAGTGCACTCCTTATGGAACTCCTCTCCGCCAATTACACCAGTCAGGAGCTCCGCTATCTGCGCGCCGTCCATCAGCCGTCCGCCGGGTCGCTGATCCCCCTCCAGGGCCGAGCGCCATGTTGTGGGCGAGCGCCATGTGTGACGTGGTGGTGGTGTTTGTGAACGAGTGTCCCCGGAGCGTGCACATCTGCACCAACAAGAGAGAAAAGGAGCGTGGCTGGAGGACGCACACGCACGCACGCACACACACACACACACACACACACACACACACACACACACACACACACACACACACACACACACGCACACACACACAAACACAGGGGACGGGTGGGAGTCTTGGCTTGGATAACGTGTGGTAAATCGGAGCTGTGGGTTGCAGCAGGAATCCCGTGTAAGTGTATGTTGGATGTGGGAGAGGGCGGTGGGTTGGGGGGTGGCAGGGGGGCAGGGGTGGGTGGAAGTGTGAATGGCCTGTCACTCTGTGTGGGCGGAGGGGCTCTTAATGAATCCCTGGTCCCAGGGCCTTCCGTCCACGGCCGCTAATTTCACCTGACACCGTGGAGAACAGCCTCGCCACCAATCAGCCCGCATCAGCCTCAATCAGGAGAGGAGATGGCTCTGTGAGATGACCCTTCAATCCGCACGCACGCACACACACACACACACGTAGGCACACATACACACACGCACACACACACGCACACACACACGCGCACACACACACACGCGCACACACACACACACACACACACACGCGCACACACACACACACACACACACACACACACACACACACACACACACAGAAGTATAGACCACCACACCACTCTCAGGCCTGGGCCGGGGCCAGCACCCTGCCAGCCTGGAAGGACACCTGATTATGGGTCAGAGGCAGAGGTTGACTGGGGCTACCTCCACCTGAACTCCGAGTGCTAAATGGACGTCGGTCATGAGGTGAGTCACACCTGTGGGAGAATGGACTGTCAACACAGCTGAAACAGCCTCAGCCATTCATGACACACTTCCCTTCTCTCTCTGTTCTCTTTACTGTGGGTTCCACCCATCTATAGCTACGTTTACACCTCTGGCAGAAGTGGCCCTTTGTGTGTGGGGGGGGGGGGAGGGGGGGGGGGACGTTCATATTTGGTGCTAAATCCGATTGGCAGGTCAGATTTTTTTTGCAATGCGACCTCCGTCTGAACAGTCACATCGGAGTTCATAAAATGTGCACGTTTCTCTAGATCTAGCGTGCCGGGTGTAACAAAACAGCCTGTTTGGTGGAAATGAGCCACAGTTGTTATTTTGTGCACGTGTGTCAGTTCAACACTGTGACCAGTTCACTCTGGAACCGGACTATGGCAGCCACACAAAATAATCTAAACTGAGCAATAAATCAGAATTGAGAACTAAGGCTTGCAGTGTAATGTAAAGCACCTTACAAATAAAATGTATAATTATTATTTTTACTATTATTATTATGATTATTATAGAGATCTTCTCGCTTTAGAGAAAGACATTTCAGGACTTTGCAGTGACTTCTTTTCAAACGTAAGTCAGTCAGTTCCAAACAGCAGTCTGTGCAACAGATGGTGTTCCGTTGCTATGAAATACAGGGAGACACAGCCAAGGCTGGAGGTTGCCAGTCAGAGGAAAACCGTCTCCCTGTGCGTTCTGAAACTGTTACGTTGGCCAGGGACGTGCACGCAGTGTTTTCCTCTGACGCAAACACGCGCTGGGGGGAGTGTGACGGTCAGCTGTACGACAGCGCCTGGAAAACATTTCTCCGTAATGTGGGAGTGTGACAAATGGACGATCATCCTCTCCCCTTTGTCATCTACGTATTGGTCTTCGCCTCGTTTCCCGGGGGTGCGTTGCGTGCTCCCTGCCATTTAACATGGAGTTGTTGTGATAAACAAATTGTGTTGCTTGGGTTGTTTGTAGAGGGGGGAAAAAATAAAGAAAAAAAACAACAATATTGAGGAATAGTTGTGCCTTAAGCTTTTGAAAACAATTAATGTTGCTGGTGGTGGCCAGAAGTGCTTGCAGCCAAAGCCATCTCTCATCTGTGGCTTCGGCACCCATTGCTGTGAGTTCCTCACCACATCAGGAACGAACATATTTAAATGTGCATGGCTATTAAATGTTAATTTGCACAACAGATGAATGGCCTGCGTTTCACGGGAATGTGGTAGAATTGAGCTGACATTTTTTTCGTTTCCCCCCCCCCCACACTACGGATGCCCACATTCACTCACTAACTCGTCTCATGAAGTAAATATCTGGTGGATATTTCTCGTACGCCGGAACAAAAGGAGGCGATGATCACGACAGACAGATGGGCCTTAGCGTAAGAGGGTGGCCCCTCTTTGCGAGATGACCATGTCACAGCGTTCGCCATACGGACTAGCCAGCGGTGGGCCTCCACAGCAGCGAGACGCGGCAGCCCTTGTTACCAGAGGAAATGATGCGCGGCACCGCTGTCTGTCGAGGTGACGACCACGCCTTCAATTCCTCCTTCCCCACGCTTACATGGCTGTGTGCGGGAGGCCCCTCAAATGAACGTCGGAGGACGAGAGGGGAGAGAGAGAGAGGCTCACACACACACACACACGTATACAAACACACACACACACACACACACACACACACACACACACACACACACACACAGACGGGAATCCTCTGTCAGGAGCACTCGGAGCCGGCAGTGGGTGTCTACTTGACAGCCCTCCCCTCCCCGGATGCAATGGAGACTAAAGACAGGGAGGCAGAGAGGCCGGCCCTCGCCCCCCCGTACCTGAGCTGATGTCGCCTGACATGGTCAAAACACGTCCCGGACGCGCACCGCTGAGCCACGCATCCCGGCGTGCTACCTGCACCGACATGTCCGACGCTCGCCCATAAACCCTCAGTGACCAAGCCACCTGCTCGGTGTCAGCCGTGCTCATGTAAGCTCTATGGCAGAGGGCTACCTGGGGTGGGGTGGTTTCATCAGTCGGCCTCCAGAGGACCTGCACCGTTAACTAGCTGCTGAAAAACGATCGCTTCGATGAACAACATGGCGGTACAAGAAAATCCAGTAAGAATATACGGAGCAGTTTTTGATCTTATAAAAAGCTGTCTTTTATGTTTAAAATGCAAAAGTATAGTGACTATAATATAATGCCATGCAGACTGCTAAACTGGACGTGCCATGCAACATCCCGCTGACTGATCAAAGGCACGAAAGGCAAACAAAGCAAAGAGCATCGCGCCAAAAGTAGGGCACGTCGGCCTCGGCCTGGCCCAGAATGCTTTGGTGTGTCTTTTTTTTTTTAGCTTCCCAAATTGAGGCCACACTTCGAGGGTCAGCAAAGTGCAGGAAGTGCAGCGGGTTGCAGAATGTGGCTGGCACGTAAACGGCCGTGCTCCTAAAGCTTGCAGACGTCTCAGCCGAGGTCACCGTGGGAAGAATAAATGGGAGCGGATGGCTCCGTTGTTCCGTGTCATCCCCCTTATTCTCCCGCATACTATTTGGGGACGGCCGCGCTAAGCACAGCTGACAACGTGTACGTATATGCACAAAGGCAGAAGGAGCGCTTAAAAAGAAGGAGGCGGACCGAACGAGGCTTCCATTAAGACACAAGCTTCAGTTAGTTCACACAATGAGACCAGTGCTGGGATTAGCACTGAGGCATTTCAATTTCAGTTCCTCCCTGCGCTTCCATAACCCCCCCCCCCCCCCCCCCCCCCCCATCTCTTTCACATTGAGAGCTTTTTTGTGTGGCTGTGAGGAGCCACTTTCGCTTAGTGGACAGATTTCCGTCAGCGTCCTGGCCTTTTGTGAAGGCTTTCTGTACACAGGAGTGATAATCATTCATAATGAGAGAACACAGAGTCTCCCGGTGTCCCTGTTCACCCTTCTTCAATTGAGAGACTTCTCTATTCTATTTCACAACGCATTGTTTTACTGCAAATTGTAACCATAAAACCCAATCCCCCATTCTGTTAAATTAATAGAATTACGCAAAAAAATGTAATGATGGCAATTAAGTCTTGAAAATGCTAATTTTATAGTCAAGGACGATTACCTCATTTATTGCATGCACTGGAATGATGCCAGATGAAGGTAATTTAGATCCCCGTTGCTCACGGTTACATCATGATGAATATGTCGTGCGCAGGGCCATCCCACACCTTCAGTCAGCCAGCTCTCAATCAACTTGAGAGAGTGGGTGACAAAAAGCAACACTGACAGGGAAACCCCCTCAGAAATACAGAAATGCAAGAAAATATATCATGTTCTCAGCATTGTTTGAAGAACCAAAGTGAGGTGCCAACTGAGCGTGTGTGGTCGAGGTACATTCAGAAAGAAGAGATGTAAGAGCTGAGAGTAGCCCACTTTAGGACATAGACATCACTATAAAGAAGCTGCTACCAGAGCAACAGAATACTTAGAAATGTGTCTAATGCGAATAAATGTGATTCCATTTCAAGTAAAACAATATATCTTTACGTGTTTAGCATAACAATAAAGAGAAAATATTAACTCACAGCACTTCTCACATTTGAAGTTTATTATACCCATACATATATTACCAAGTATTAAAACATTATCCCAGATTATATTTTAACGGTTCTTTTGTAAGGTAACAACATTTAGCACCCTTACATACTCAATTATAATAATTATTTTGAGAAGACGGACACAACATTAAGAATCTTATATACTCTTATAACACTCCCATTCGACCGGGCGACATGGCAAACTGCACCGCATGCGAAAAGGATGGCGCAGACCCTTTTCCGTACAGACGACTGGTTTTCCAGTGGAGCCGGGTCAGAGAATAATTCCACGGTGGGTGAGGAATGTGACATTAATAGAGGGCTATGCTGGAAGCATTCAGCCCGGAGAGCAGGCTCCCTCAGGCCACGGCTGCCATGGGATGAAATAGAGAGACTATTACAGTGGTGTTGTAAACCTGCGCACGCTCCCCACACTATCATAATAGAATATTGATTCTATCAGAAGCTAGGCCCGGCCTGTCCCCTGGACGAGGGGACAGCGCTAAAGGTCAACGGGTGCGAGATGCGGGAGGGAGACAGGGGGAACTGGGGTTGCGCCTTGGCACGTTTTACAGTCCTATAATATGGTAAGTCGGCTGGTGTATTTGCATTGTTTGATGTTGAATGTCAGTACGCTTGGGTTTGTTTGGATACCATTGACATGGACTGTGCATACTGTATATGTTACACATTGACATGCACTGTACATACTTTATGTGTTACACATTGACATGCACTGTACATACTGTATATGTTACACATTGACATGCACTGTACATACTTTATGTGTTACACATTGACATGCACTGTACATACTGTATATGTTACACATTGACATGCACTGTGCATACTGTATATGTTACACAGTGACATGCACTGTGCATACTGTATATGTTACACATTGACATGCACTGTGCATACTGTATATGTTACACATTGACATGCACTGTGCATACTGTATATGTTACACATTGACATGCACTGTGCATACTGTATATGTTACACATTGACATACACTGTGCATACTGTATATGTTACACATTGACATGCACTGTACATTCTTTATGTGTTCCACATTTGCATTGTGTTTTTGCCTCGTTTCTGCGAACTTAAATTATGCACCATATATCTTCCTTTGTATTCAGCCTCCACACATTTATTGAGGGGACCAAAAATAAATCCTGCTTTTGCCTAAAAATTTAAGATCCCACCTCTAGATCTTGAGGCATTTACTTAGCTATTACAACCAATTGCTCTTTTTT
Source organism: Galaxias olidus (assembly GCA_026901105.3). NCBI lineage: Eukaryota > Metazoa > Chordata > Actinopteri > Galaxiiformes > Galaxiidae > Galaxias > Galaxias olidus. The sequence goes on along the minus strand of JAPMUY010004017.1, from coordinate 255,686 downwards.
TTTTTTTTTTTACATCTCTCTTTGTGCACAGCCACATCTGCTTCCCCCATTATAAGTAACAGAGAGGCAATTTCTACCATTAATTGTTGATCAGGGCAGTTGGGAAAAGCGCCAAAGGAAAAGGATGACAAATAAGCACCCACCATGCAAACAGCAGTACAAATTACACCATAAGCAGAAGACGTTTATGCTTGATTGGAGCAATTTAATGTTTTCTTAGAAGAAGAAAAAAAGACGGAAGGAAAAAAAAAAACAAATCCTGTGAGGACAGTTAAGGAAATGACTTTTTAATCATGCAAGGAGATGCTGTGACTTGTGCCTGATGACTCCATATTGAAGACTTTCAGCCATTAAGCTCTTGTCTTCGGTAGGGTTCGGTAGGCAGAAGCTTGCTTGGTTCACACGTAAGCTGTAAGCTCATGCTGTATGGTGAGACGTCTTTTCTGATATATTAAGATGTATCTATAAGTCGCAATGCAACAGCATGGCAACATACCGTAATTTTGAAGTAGTATAAATACGTGGTTACAAACTGGGATAATTTTGGTTGTTGAAAGATTTGTTCTAAGAATAACAAAATTGTTGGGCTACTTCTTTGTGAACAAAACACTGGTCAGAATGCTCATTTTGATCTTTGTCAGGGGAGAAAGCATGTGTTGCAAAGCCAGGGTGACACACACAATGCATTTGCAGATTGACTTGTCCTCACTGTGACATTATAGCCCATGCCAACTTCATGATGAATTAACTTTTTTCCAAATGTATTCATGACAATCTCAATGTCCAATGAAACAAGCCTTCCTTTAACCAGAGCTGAACCACAGCACCCCATTCCTCATTTCTCATCGAGGCAAGGTATTATTTTAGTCAAATAAATACTCATTTGTCTTGTTGCTGTGTTTTTCCCCCTCACACAGGTCAGGTAATTGAACAACAGATTTTTGTTGCCCCCCCCCCCCCCCCCCCCCGTAAATGAAACTGCCACTGTAGCATCAAAGGGAATCAATTTGATGAGTCTTGTATACTCCCATAGTAATAGTCTTGTATACTCATAGTAATGTGATATTGATTTAGCCCTCTGATGTGCTACTCCTCTCCCCGACCAGAAAGATCCCCAGCTTCCTTAAAAGTCCACTGAAGGGTAACTGATCACATAGTCATTGCGTTGTTGATTCACAATTGCATACACTCTGTGCTTAAACATAAACAATGCACGAACACCTATATTTGAATTCAAAATAGATGTTCTAGCCAACAACTTCCAAAAACACAACCACACACCCACCCACCCACACACACACCCACACACACGCACACATGGTCGCATACTAAGTTATTATGTTTCATATTTTGCAAGGCACTGTGGATGACAAGCTGCAAAACAAATACATTATTTAGATGTGCATAACTCTCCCCTGTCCGGGCGGGTTATGGATGACAATAAAGCAGTCTCAGTCTCCGTTCTGAATCAAAGTGACATGGACCAAAGCAATCATATCCCCTGCCCTAAAATGGCCCTGTGATGATGCATGGCAACGCGGCTGAGGCCAGAGCAGCCCCGTCTCTATTGATTAGTGTGTGTAATAAAGAGACTGACACACTTGGACCCGGCGTGGACATGGCTCCCACTGTCGACTGACCGAGCAAAGACTTTTCTACGTTTAAGCTCTTGAATAGGTATGTATAGACAACTAGTTTGCATGTGCATGCGTGCGATCCAAAGCTAGAAAACATTTTGGCATGAGGACGGTGTAAATACCTGTACATCTCTATGAAAAAAATCTGAATGCGTGCATTTGTGTGTGTGTGTGTGTGTGTGTGTGTGTGTGTGTGTGTGCAAGTGAGATAATTGATGTCTTTGCTAGACGCATGAATGTGAATGTGCGTTCGGGAGTGACCTCAAGCCCCAGCAAATTTGAATGTGCGCACTGTATGCACATACTGTACGTCATCCATTGATCCCTATGGAGAATTAATAAATGAATATGTGTGTCTCCTATCTTTGCTAGATACATGCATGCGAGTACGTGTGTGTATGTCGGCGGTGTGCTGCAGGCTGCTTCTCCTCTGTGCCCCCCACACATGAAAACACCTCTCTCACATAAGGGCCTTGTGCATGGAAAAATCAATAGGCTGGTGATAGAAATATGCTGGAGTCATTCCCCAGGTGAGAGATTGATCTGCGCTCCACTGTGGTTCTGTCCAAACTCCAAATAATGGTTAGAGGCCAGTGACCTCGCGATCTCCACAGAAACCCCCCCCCCCCCCCTATTCTTCCAATAATCACGGCCGTGCTTGGGCCGAGCATTAACTAGACCATGTAATCCCTAACCACTGTGGATTCTAACAACATTGCACCATTCCACTCTCTAATTCCCCGTCACTCCTAGCAACGGAGTGAACAGAATAAAAATATAGTTAATTTGAACCCCCCCCCCCCACACACACACACACACACAAACACACAACCACACACATAGGTGTTTAAGTCATCTGTTCAGTGCGGTACAGGAATATTTCAGACCTGAAAAACAGTTCGGCCAAAGCACAGGCAAGACAGGGTGAGTAACCTTCTACATTTTCCACAGTATCAAAGGTCTTTCCTGTACTTTAATTGGACGAGGTTGTTGGTTTGAACGAAAAGCACACTGATCTATTCTGACCCATATTGATCTTTTCTCAGATGACGGAACGGTTCACTGTAAGGTCCAGCGTAATCGTTTGCACTCAATTTCCGAGCGCCATGCAAAACCATCAAAGCCACTCGGGAGGGAATATACTGTAGTAGGCTTCGCGACTACAATGGCAAAAGTGCAACATTCCCCAGTATGCCAGACACTTCACAGAAAAGTTGTGGTCGCATGCTCTTTGCTTATCCATGGTATTTTAAATATCTGGTTCATTTGGCTTTAAAAGCCCAAAGAATGTAATCATTCTAGATGCCTGAACAAGAAGGTCTGAGAGGCCTAAGAATGCAAGGAGTCTGATCTATAATTACCAGCTTCAACTTCAAACGTGCATTGCCAAAAAAAAATATATATATGTATTTTATGTGTCCATTTTCGCCAGGTTAAGAGTGAAAACATATAACTGGGTTGTAAATCCACTCGTTTCAAAGAGTATACAATGTGACTTTACTTATGACAATATCAATTTCATGTAGCTTTTTCTTACATAAAAAGATTAAATACCAAATGTAAAATGAATGTCTTCAAATGTTTGGTTCTGAGACACTATGTGTAAAGACTTTGACCATTTTGAGTGATGACTTTCCTACAGGACCTAACAGCTGTATCTGCAAATCATGCATATAAATCAATTACTGGGGCCTATGTACTTTAAATGCACCCATTAATTAAGCAATGTCAGGCCAATGAACCGTGAAGTTCATTACATTTTTAGCATTCAAACCCGGCACTTTTTGAAGCGAAGATGAGTTTACCTAATAATTAACCCCAGAGAGTCAATGTCAGGAGGAGCGAGATAGAAGTGTGACAACAACATCATGTATCAGCAAAGACACAAATGTAGCTCCTCAATTAATAGAAACCACCGGGGGGGAAACACACGTTGTTTTTGCTGGTTTGTATGCCCACCTTTGAATCTATAAATGGAAGCAAAAACTCAAACACACACACACACACACACACATTCTCGTAAGCATGTTTACTCAGTAGTGGGGAATAGGTCACGTGACCCCTATTCTTCTCACGTGTAATGCCCCTGTGTGCGAGTGTGTGTTAGTGGGTTGGGGGTGTGCATGGGTGCGTATATTTGTAGCGTGCCAGTTGTTTTGAAAAGGGTTACGTGCTTGTAGGTTTCTTTGAAGGAATTTGTGTGTTAGTGCATTCGTGAGTGTCTCATCTTTGTGTTCCATGCCAAGCTGTAGTTTGGTTCAAGTTGCTGTGACAGGGAAAGGGATGGGGGGTGGGACAAGGGAGGGAGGGGGAGACGGAGACGCCGGGCCCAGCTGCCTGGCATTAAGCAATGACCTCTGCATAATGAAATACGGCGAGAACATTTCCTAGCCATTACAGGGTTCCACGTTGTGACATGATTTGCATATTCATAATTTTTTTTTTTCCCTCCCCATTTGCAAATTATTTTCCTGTGAGCAGGACATCTGCCTCTCTGCCACTCTGGAAGAAAATACATAAATATGTGTGCAAAAGGCACATGATCTATCCAGATGCCTCCGAAATATGGCACGATGTTGACATCTTCATACCCTGTGTGTTGAAGGGTTTAAGCACCAACTAATCGCTTTTGGGGTCAGAGAAGAATACAGTGTGCGTACTAAGACATGACAGCGGGCCACAGCATATATCAGTTTTGCATATCATTATCGAACCATGCACACTTCATATCCCTGAGTCTGGAGTATGGTGCAACACTGGTGTGCCTGGTCCCCATATGATACCAATGTTTAAAGAAGATTAGGCTAGTACATATGTTGAAAGGCCGATGACAAGTGTCAGCCTATTGTACTGTACATAGCTTGAACAAGAGGACGGTTATTTTATAGTTAAGGTACATAAAAGGAGCTGTTTGAATCCAGAACAAATGTACTTTACATTCAAAGACAGTCTTTTCATACCAATACCTCCTGTATTTGTCAAACAGGAATAATAATACAGCAAAATATAGCAAACAATAGCCATGTAAATATTTATATGAGCTGATTATCCCTTCAGACATGCCCCACAGAGATGTCAGGGCCTCACTGATCACAGAAACAATTATTGAAAGTATTTTTACTTTGATCTATACTGAACAACAATTACATTTAACATCAAACAAAATGTCTTAGATGAGGTTGGTGAATTAAGCATTCAAAGACGGTCGGTCCGAGACAGTGAAAGCAAAGTTCTTCACAAAAAACATGTGTGCTTACCACAGAAATACCTCATCGAATCTGTCATGTGCAAAACGCCTTCTTGTGTGTGTGGGGTGAATTTAAATCCCTTTTATTTAGTTGGACTACTTTAATTCAAATACATAGAGCTGGAGCCGGTAACCCAGCCTGCGGAGTTGCCGATCTCACAGCACACCGTAACGATCACTGCAGCACTTCTGAACACAAACTGTTTTATGTGAACACCAAAAGCTTAGGGGTACATAAATATAGAATTAGACAAAGTGTTATTTCTTTTTATGTTTTTTTTTCTTCTTTTCTTTTCTTTCTCTTCCCCTCAATAGCAACATCCCCAGGTTTGCTTCAGTCTATGCAGATGTAGCTTCCTACTTCAAAAAGTTGCAGCTCCCTTATGATAGCACTGCAAAAAGGCTTTATTTTAACTTAAATCAGCAAATATGAAGCTCAAACCTAGGGGTGTAGTCTCTTCCCAGAAATAATTGCTCCCAGGGATTGATTTGAAATTCTAATTGTGGTGAAATTATGTTTGTCATTAGCAATCAAATATTTGAACCATTGGAAAATACCAGTTGGAAGTATTGCAGAGGGCATTGGTTTGGTGATGAATTGCAAAGGTGACGATTATTCACCTAAGCCCATAACCACAAGAAAGACTGAGTGCAGTAAAGTATAATCTGAAAATGTGTAGAGAATTGCAAAACCAAATTACAAATACTAATCTTGAGTTATTACCTTCATTTTAAGATCCTTTATTTAATTGTTCATCATATATCAAATATACCAAGGACCTACCAAGATGCAAACGTAGTGCTTTACAATAAAATATTATATTGATTATTGACTAAGAAGGGGCAAGGAGTTAACAGAGAACAGGTAGAAATCCTAGCAAAAGGGAAGGGCATAAGGAAAGGACATAAGGGAAGGGCATAAGGGAAGGGTAAAAGGGAGGGAAACAGAGGCAGCAGAGCTTCCTGGCCGCCATAAGTGACAGCATCTCTGCTTAGCCTTCATTAGAAGGCTTACTGAATTGGGGGTGTAGTGCTGTCACTCCTAATGGAGTGATCTCTAATTGGAGGCCATTACCTCCTCTGGTTCTGCCTAAGCTCACAGACACAGGGATGGTTACGCGAAAGCTGTCCGGTACTTTAAACACCCACACATCCCACCCACGAAAATCCCGTTGTCGTATGAATGTTCAACACAGCGCCGATTACCATCCGTACATCCCACTAACTCCCAATGCTTACACACTATTCTTAATAGGATTCAGTCCAGTACAAACGATGTTCTCAGAAACTGAGACTTGTTTCTCAATCCCTGGGTCCGCTCCTTACTTCCAGGTGGATCAGAAGGAGTCCTGGGCGTCCGTGTCGGCGCGGTGAGCACGGTGCCCTCGGGCCATAGCCTGTGATGGTTTATACATGGAGGTGAGCAGGAACTTCAAGGCTAAAGTAAGGTTTGTTATAATGAGGACCCTGAATGACTGTCCCACAAGGCCAGGGCTCACCCAGAGTTTGAGCCATAATGGCCGCCCATAAAGGGGAATCATCATCAATGAAAATGACAGGTTATTAAGATCAGATATTAGGGCTATGGGTTTAGTGTGATAGGTTATCTATAAAATCTTTACAACCTGGGCTTATCGCGAGCCGATCCCAACTATTGCTGTCTGTGCCCGTGACACATGTTAATAAGCTCACAACCTTTAATTAAGCAATATGTATAAGTAGGCACCCATTAAGGCCTGATTTGTAGGCCACTTCATTAAGTCAGGCAGAGACTTGCTGACACATATTCAATACAAATCAAGCTGGCCTGAATATTATCCTGTTTAATGTGGGTCCAATATTGATATTTTATCACTCAGTTCTGATTAGTGACTTTTAGAAACTCAATTTTTCATTCAGTTGGGGCAGCAGTGAATATCTAACGACCCACATCAATTTTCTGTGAGGAATCATTACTTTACATTGTTTGTTGGGTAATGGATGGCCCATCAGTTCACACTACATTTTGCTTCATGCCTGTACTGTAAAACAAATTAGAAAAGGAACATTTGGTCAGCTCCTTCCTAATATTACAAAGGCTCCATTACAAAGAAAACTCGCTCTGTCTAAGTTAAGTGTGTACGGCACGTTGTATGTCAGGTATTTTATTTGGAATGACGTGTTACATGTTTGTATATATTTTTACATTTCAAACGGCATCTGTCACTCGCAAACCTAAGTTGTAAAAAAAGGTTCAGTTGGAGCAGGCAGTTGGTGTTATTGATACAGAGGAGACAGAATGCCCACCTCTCCCGCCCTGTCTGTCTCTGAGCTTATTGACCAAAGTCTTGCAGTCCAACGCTCGAGACACAGCCACTTCCTCCAACTGGCTCAACACGACGAGATCCTGGGGGGGATGAAACGGGCAATGAAACTGTGTAAACAACGAAACACAAACACCAGTTAAAAGAGTTTACACAGGAGAAAGGGTCACACTCACGCCAAAGCGATTTCCTTGTCTTCTTCCTATCGCGCAGTTGATTGGCAGTGCTTAGGCGCTCCCGTTTCCCCTTCTGCTCTATTGACCCTTGACCTGGGCGAGACACCATTGATGCAGCAATGTCCGCCCCTTCCATGTCCCCCGTCACCTAGAAGAAAACACTGTGTGTAATCGACTGTGACGCATAGTGAGGTCATTCATATGTTAAGTTATCTGACAAAGTTCCTAAATTGACACATATATAGGGTTGGAGCTTTCATGAGGGATTTCCTTGATAAAATCAACATACCTATAGGTAGATGGGGACATGGCTAAAACCTTTGTTTATGACAGTGAACTGATAGGGTTGGGTTTATCTTCATTTTTGTTGCTATTACATATGAAACGCAACAAGAAATAAATAAATTACACAGGCAAAAATAATTACAACTGTAAATCACCCAAGCTTTCCTCTTGACAAACCACACACATTTTCCATCCTGCCCATTTGATTATAATAGCAGTGTTTGATTGCCGCTCTAGAGCCTGCAGATTGACGCAGACAGAACCACAATTGAACCAACTCGAAGAAAGATGTGTCACCTGGCTTTTAAACGAGTATAAACTTGCCGGACTATTCCAGGCAGTGTACTTTATAAAAGGTCCCCCCCCCCCCGCTAAGTAGACATAGCTGGCAGGGAGGCATTAATCTCCACATACAACATAGCATAGTCAAGGACATCCTCTCCCAGCCAGACGACACTCACTTCCTGTGTAAATCATATTCATATTTCTGAGGGCTGCCGATGACCTCATAGCAAATGAAGCGTGGTCCCTGGCTCCAGAGCGGCAATCAAACATGCGACGGAGTAATTACAAAATAGGGGCAGGAGGGAGAATTGATGTGGTTTGTCAATTAATGTTGCTGCAAGGTGTTTTGCAAAGGTTAACTTCTTCATATTTGCGAGTGGTAAATTAGGTCAGTGTTGGAGAGAGAGTGAGGAGTCATCTGTAGACAAGCTGAGTCATGGAAACGAAAGACAAAGCCTTCCACATAATGAAAGACTTGATGGCATATTATGCCAACGAGATGTCCTGATGGAAAAATGAATCCACCACTATTTCTTTCGGATGCTCACTGTTCCATATCAGTGTCTTAGTGCAGACTCAAATTATATGGGAACTTTCCCTTTCATTAAAAAACAAAAAACAAATATATATATCTTTAATTCCACAAAAAAAGTGTTTTATTTACTGCACGATAGATGCTTATCAGCATTTTTCTGAACCATAAATAATTTACGGAAATGTACTGTAATAATCAAGCTGTTGGAGCTTTAGTTGTGCATCTTTAATGGCCATTTTGCAGAAGCTGGGCCAGGTCCCACATATGCTGCGGCTCACATATGGAAGGAGAAGACGACGGAGCACAGTTGGCTAGTCCTTTCTTTTTATAAGCCCTTAGACACTTAAATGTTCGCCTCAGAGGAAAAACGACACAGGGAGACATCAACCCACTGTGGTTTTAGTAGAGAAGATAATGGCTTTGCCCATATTAATTTCATCAGCCATCTTGTTTTCACAGACAGAGTTGTTATAGGGCCTTCTTTGGAGTACTCTGGCAGTTATTTTTTTTTTGTTTTAAGTCTAAACAGTTGTGGACTGCACAGCATTTGGTAGGTGGCAGCTGGCATATATTGGATGTTAATGAACTAATAAATGTTTGAAAAGTTTTACCTTTTAATTAAGTGTGATCAGAGAGTGTGAGCTAAGGTGTTTTCGGGCAGTTTATTTTTTCTTTCATTTTTAACATTTTTGCCCAAATAAAGAACCTATCTGCTGTAATCTAAGCTAAACCACCATGGTGCAGTGTAATTCATGTAAGATTATTAATACTATCTTGACTTACATAAATATGTATATTCAACATAGGGCACCAGTTTATTTATGCAAATGAAAGCATACTTTAAGACATAATTTAGGTTGAGAAAAGTGGTTCAATAAATAGAGAACAACGATGTTAAATATTTGCTTCAGAAGTACTCACTTTCTAATGGACTAACTCCCCATGACTCTGTAACAGTACCAATATACACACTAAACAGTTGTATTCCTGCTGAAGTGTATATAGCTCCTAGCAACACTTAGAGGGTTTGCTTCAAAACGGATGTGTTTAGTCAAATGCTGGGTGAAAATGAACAATCTTATGCAAAACAAAAAGACCCTTAAGCAGTGGTCATTTCAGTCTGAGCGGGGGGGGTTCCTCGAGGCCATGCTTGTCCAGGACACTGTCCGGAAAGTGGACCTTTTTCTGTGGAAATTAGCCAACTGTCAATATGTTCTTAATAAACAAAGTAAATTAACTAGTAACTGTTAACTGACGTACTATTATTTGTTTTTCAAATGAAGACATGTAACCCATGTCACTCTGTGTCTCTTCACTGATATACAGGTCAGGTCTGAGTTACATTACAAAACGCTTGTACGCCTTACTGCATAGCCTCAATTCACTCAGGAATATGTGTTATTCAAATATAGATATGTGACTAAATGTAAACATCGCAGTTCTACAACAGTTTTAACAGCATATTTCTTCATTACAAATATAGAGTATATTACTATAAACAGGGTATTGGTCAATATTACTTCTTTACATTAAAAATGCTGTTTATATTACAGATATTTTATAAATGAAATAAGATGTATTTTCAGTCATATACTGTAAATATAATAATTATGTATCAAATAAAATAACGAATCACATGATGACAGAGAGACGTGCACAGATAGCAATGTATCTTTTGAATTGCCTAGTCATGGGACATGTCCATCTGCCCATTAAAGAGGATTGTGTACTTTTGAATTGAGTATATAATGTTTTTTCTCTCTCTCTTGTTGCTCAGGCAAGATGGTCTGGATGTTACTTGTCTCTGTGGAGCTGTCACCTTCCATCTGCAGGCCAGTTTGTACACAGCCTCCCGTCACACTGTATATTTCTGGCAGAATTACATGAAGCACTAATAAAATCAGCTGAAGTGTTCCTCTGAGCACCCTGGATGCCCTATGGTGATTCTCCGACGTCTATACATAAAAGCAGCCTATATATTCAGGAGAGGATTAGTTTGAATATGTAAAGTGGGCCCGTGTTGCGAGGGAAGGAGAGCAGCATAACGCTCGGTAAAACAGTGTGCTATCACTCCCCACAAGCAGCAGGCAGAGGGAAAGAGCACACACACACACACACACACACACACACACACACACACACACACACACACACACACTGCAAAGCTACGGCTGCTACCGGCATCGCTCCCCACTGATTCCCCACAAACACTAGAACCTCACTGTGCCAAACGACCGACTTCCACGTTGACCAGTATAATAAAAAAACGAGCTAATCTAAGGATGCTGCATTGCAACAAATATGTTACCTTGTTTGTTGCCCAACTGCAGCGGGAACATAAGCATTTCCGACGCAAATTAGGTTTCGGAGGGGGGGGGGATGTTCCTGAAGTCTCGTGCATATGTTTTTCCAATTTTTCAAATTGTAGTGCAGTATTAAGGTCCATTTCAGAGTTGAGTTTTTGTCCCAGTCATTTCCAGAAGGCCTGGATGAATATGGCTACACTGTAATGCCCTGTCAGTCCTCTCACCACAGCCAAAGAAGACTCAAGGGACAATGTGAGGCTCTGGGGCGTTCTGTCCCTCGCTCGGCCATCAGCTCGATGTGTTGTAACCAAAACATCAAGTTATAGCAGTCCTTCTTACTCACAGTTTTATATTTGGTTTAATATAACAACAAATATGTCTTTTTTAAGCAGCAATGCCAAGAGTGCATTATTGTGAGGAAGTGGAGCTACAGTGAGTGTATATTTCTGCTGAGAGCTTGTCTGTGTTTGGTTAATCTAAGTGTAAACAGTTTCCCAGATGTCTCATCTGTGATGCACAGGTTTGGAGGCCACACACACACACACACACACACACACACACACACACACACACACACACACACACACACACACACACACACACACACACACACTGCAATGCAGCTAATAAATATGTTGTGCTGTGTGTTTACACACACTCTCATCATCACTCAAAATATGACAGGGAACCATTAGAACGCAACAGCGCCCGAGAGCTAACTGTTGATGAAGCTCCTGCATAAATCTGAACCCTTTTTTTTTTTTCCTGACGTCCAATCCAAACTTTGAAATATTAATTTTGTTGGGATGATCCGGATTGCTTTTGGGGGGAGGAATGGAAAATAATTCATGTGCTACTGGTGGTAACAACAGCAGAATCTGTGGAACTTTTAATTAGACAACAGTCTGTGCATCAGTCTGTTCTGGGCTGTCGGTCTGGGCTATAGTTATGTGTGTGGAAACACGGACAGTTGGATGACGACAGTGTGCTGGAAATGAGAGGACTGTTGTGTTCATTTTTTGCATCTTTTTTTTTTTCTTCAAGTTGCTTATTCAAGTCGGCCTTCTGATGCTGCAGCACGCTCTCTGTACAACGGGGAATTAATAAATCTACTTTATTATAATTATTAATTGTATATTTGATCTGATTACAACACAAGATATTTACTGAACGCTAGCAACCTGTATGACATACTTATATTTCAAACCTTAAAGAATACTGAGCTATAGGTATAGTGACCTATATGACCTAACATCTACCGATAATTAAAGCAACTATGGGCAACTTTTTAATATTGACGAATTATCAATACATTTCTTCTGATAGCACATTGTAATGTCTATGGGAGATTGAAAAAATCACGGTTCAGATCAGTCCTCTTGAAGTCTCAATATTTAACAGTAATTCTGTCTGTCACCAAGCACGATCTACCGCGAAACTGACAAATTGCTTAATGGCACAAGGAAGTGTGTCACTAAATCAGGAAGAGACGCCCGTACTTGGAGTATAGTTGTTGATCGTGCTAGCGATATGCCGTGACCACGAGCATTCTGCATGTCTTCTTTGCGACGGTTAGGGAAACAAATTACTCTAAGCAAACGATATGCGTCGCCAAAATCCTCTCCGACAGACAAACTGCCTCTAGTAACTTTAAAAAGACTTCTCTAAATATGCTTATTTCCTCTGCACATGGGAGTGCTTTTTGCTACAGAGGATGAGATGTTTATTACGGTATGCTGATGTCTCTTTTTTTTCTCGCTGAAGCAGGCCTCACACGGCAGTGACGGAAGCAAGGGAGGAAAAAGAAAATCAAAAGAGGGCAGGGCGATGTAGCTTTTCCACAGTACCCTTCTCCCCTTTTTTGGGGGGTGGATTTATTGGAACAGATAGAACACAGGAGAGCTGGTCGTCTTAAGATGGGGTTCAGTCAGCTCACCTCAATTACTGCCCCATCTGGCCGTCGGAGGAAGTGCCTGTATCTCTGCCGGACACCACTCAGGTACAAGGTGTAGATGGCCACATGCGTGCCAGTCTGCCCCCCTGCGTGGCGGGCATTGCCGGGGGCGTTTGGGCTCCGGGGGGCACAGCCTGCCAAGGGGTCCTCCTCAGTCCAGATGTAGTCGTACACTGCCACCTAGTGAGATACGCACGGGGAGAGGGGGAGGGCGCAAGAGACCCCCTAGTTAGCTCACAGATGCACACACCCTAATGCACACCCACACAGACACACACACACACACACAGACAGAGACAGACAGACACACACACACACACACACACAAATGCACACACAAACAAACACACACACACACACACACACACACACACACACTCACACACTAATTTGACACTGTCAGGAGGCTGTCAAAGCAGTCCGGTTTGCTCCCCCTTTGCTTCCACAGAGAGAGAAAAGGGGAAAGAGAGAGAGAGAGAGAGAGAGAGGAAGGGATGAAGCAGAGAGAGAGAGATAGGAAAGAAAGGTGCGGATAGATAGGCTTAAGGCACAAAGAAAGGGGAGAGGAGATTAAGATAAGTGTTTTTGAGTAAAAGACGAGTGAAAGAAAAAAAAAGAGAGAAGAAAGAGGAGGGAGGAAGGGAGGTAGGGGATGTGTGAGGAAGGTGCAACGTGCAGGGTACGTATGGTTCAGCCAGGCATACCTGCACAAATGCTCACTTCAGCGCAATTACCTCGGCCTCCTTACCAGCACAGCTCAATGCGCCTTGAGAATGAAACTTAGGAGTTGACAGTAATCCGCGATAATTTGCTGTGAGGCCCGGCATGCAGGGATGAGCGCAGGACCAAGAGGGGAGGAGAGAGAAAATGCAAACGGGATCAAGTTTCCAGGCCGCTCACCTTTAGCACTTAAGCCTGTGACTTACGTTTGTTGGGGGGGGGGAGGCGCAAGAGTGACAATCGCACGGACCCAGGACCAACCGCTGCACGTGGACGTGTGACCCCGCCACACGACCCGCTGCGTGGCAGGTAGTGCCGTGCTGGCGCGCTCCCTAAAACATGCCAGCGCTGCAGCCTTGCAGCTGCGCTCCTATTGGGCAACACCAACAGGCTAATCCCCAGTGGTCCTCCAGTGGGGACCGATCCAAAGCAGGTAAGGGATCAGCTTTGGTTTCCCATCCTAGACTGGTGGCACAGTTGTTTACCCCTGCGTGTGTATGCGTGTGTGCGCGCCCACGCGTGTGTGTGTGTGTGTGTGTGTGTGTGAATCCGCGTGGTGTTCTGCACCTGTAGTACTGCCCTCCTCTATTAGGGCAGAACACAGGGAGCAAGCGGAGCGTGTAACATGTTATATAGGTCATGTAACTTGAAGGCATCCATGTGTGAAGATCACGGGAGCGCTCTCTCTCTCCCTCTCTCTCTCTCTCTCTCCCTCTCTCCCTCTTTCCCTCCCTCTCTCTCTTTCTCTCTCTCTCTCTCCCCCATCTCTCTCTCTCTGTCTCTCTCTCTCTCTCTCTCTCTCTCTCTCTCTCTCTCTCTCTCTCTCTCTCTCTCTCTCTCTCTCTCTCTCTCTCTCTCTCTCTCTCTCTCTCTCTCTCTCTCTCTCTCTCTCTCTCTCTCTCTCTCTCTCTCTCTCTCTCTCTCTCTCTCTCTCTCTCTCTCTCTCTCTCTCTCTCTCTCTCTCTCTCTCTCTCTCTCTCTCTCTCTCTCTCTCTCTCTCTCTCTCTCTCTCTCTCTCTCTCTCTCTCTCTCTCTCTCTCTATCTCTCTCTCTCTCTCTCTCTCTCTCTCTCTCTCTCTCCCTCTCTCTCTCTCTCTCTCTCTCTCTCTATCTCTCTCTGTATCTCTCTCTCTCTCTCTCTATCCCTCTCTCTCTCTCTCTCTCTATCTCTCTCTCTCTCATGGAGCCTCACCAGGCCTACGTGTCCACTGTGTCCCCAGCGTTAGATTTGACCCCCCACTTCCAAGTGCAAGGCATGGTTTACACATGGCTGCACACACATGCTCACCCATGGTCACACACAAACACAACCACACACACACACACAAAACAAGCACACACACTCACACACACATATACTATGATTAAAATATTTACTCCGAGAAAGAAAATGCTGTAGAGAAGAGCTAAGTCGAACCAGACCCTGTAGTAAGCTGAGGTCTGGGCCTCGAAGAGAAGGATATGGAAAGCCTGAGTGCCTGACAGTAAGCAAGCAAGCATAGGCAGGCCCGCATCCTGCCCTGTTCAGGATGGGAACCTCATTAAAACGTGAGTCACTGACTTGAGACAAGGCCCTGTGAATGCACACATAAACACATACACACACAAGTACCGACAGGTAGACACGCATGCACTTATTTAATCAAATGTCTTACTCCCTCCCTCCCTCCAACTCCCTCTCGCTCTCTCTCTCTCTCATACACACACAGACACACACTGGGCAAATGTCACGAGGAAGTTTTTTAGGCTGGGTTTATAAACTCAAGGTGACCTCCTAATTGGCTCGGTAATTATGATACGTCGAAAAAAGAGAAACGGTGAGAGAAGAAAGCAAACTCATTCAGCGGCTCTGAGTGGCAGGGTCAGCGCTGAAGGAGAGCCTTAATTTGGTGTGTATCGATGTCCTGATTTCTCCCCACTACTTAAAGCGTTAGCCAAACACAACTTTGGGCCAAAACACCAGAGCCATTACCACTTGTAATTAGACACTGCTCCAACACGGGATAGCCCCGAGTAGAAGGACCTCATTGTCAAAGTGTCAAAGAGTCACAAGCGCCGAGGCTGCAAGACCAGCCGAAAACATTTAAGGGAGGGAAGCGAGGGGATGCATCTCCTTAGCACTAATTCACCATTCATTAATGGAGCCACCCCAACCAGCCCTCCAGCCTGACGGAGCCGGTGCTGGCCGCAGCCGAATTACATGTGTTTCCCGGTAAGCAGTACCCCGAGATACCTGCAATCAATCTGTTTAGATAAAAGGAACAGTTGATTCCCTATGGGTAAAGGAAAAGCAGGGAGACCCGACTAGAACTTCCCGTCCTGGGTGGCGTTGTCTGCAGGCCCTGCTGTGAGCACTGAGGCTATTTTAAAACGAGTCAACATCCCTATACAGCCAGTCCCCTCTGATTATGGCACATCTATATATGGTCTATATACGCGCGCTAAAACGTTCCATTTTCTCTTGTCCCTTTATTCAAACACATGCATTGACAACAGATCCACGTCGTCACACGAAACGTGAAAATCCTTGCGACAAGACAAAAGTCATAGAAAAAGTGCTGGTCCCGGGGAGCCCATTTCGCGTCGCACGGCGCGCTTGTCAGGATGTATCGGCGGTGAGCCGCTAGCGGGAAAGAACATTAGCGGCCGGTTCTGGTCTGCTCTGTCGGGCTCTGGCTCGAGCCTGGCTTCAGCCCCAGTCAGAGTGCTGTCTCTGCTCCCCATTGTTCAGTTTGATAGCACTAAGTGACTGATTTAAATTCTACGTCTGTGCGGCGCAGGCAGGCCAGCTGTGGGTTAAGCAGATAGCATTCAAGTGAGCTAACCTAATTCCCAACCAATCTAGGCAGGATTTATCGTTGACGTCTGTATTTAGAAATCAGATAGAGTCCGCATCAGTCCCTTGACTTGCATTAGGAGAGACGCACATTATTTCTTTTAGGGGGACAATAAACGGGTAAACCATGTTTTCCAGCTCGGACATAAATCGTGGATTTGTAGACATTACCGCAAATGCACAGACAGAAGAAGATACAGGAAGTGGAGATGGTGCAGCTGCAGCGTTCGCTTCAAGATCAACTAAAAAGTACCTTTGTCTTGGGCGAGATGACATTCGTCCTAGACTCTGACAACCAGTGGTTCAATACAGAGACTTAGTAAAATGACTTTAAAAAAAAAAAAAAGGCTGTGAAAGAGTCGTGTCAACCCTCTCATGAAGATTCCAAAAAAGAGCAATCGTCCATCTCAAGACGCTTTCCGATTGACTACTTGGAGAATGAAGAAACCCTAGATTGAATATGAACTACATTTAAAAAGACCCGTATTGTGCTGGTAATATTTCAAAGCTGGCCCATTTACAAACCTAAAATAGAATGGAAACACTGGGCAAACAACATCCAAAATGAGGGCAGACACACTTCATGGAAAAATAAACTTTCAAATGGGTTATACTATTTTTGTTGAAGGCATGCCTGCCAGTGTTAAAATGCATTCTGCAAGACTAAGTCAACCCTAACTGTTACAAATACCAATATGTGACCGGTCGAAAGTTCACCATAGTTGAAGAAAAGGACGGTTTCATGTATTCTTGTCCTTGTCTCGCTCAACTATTTCTGATAGCCAAAGGGGTTCTCAAACTCATTTGACCCTGTGACCTACCAAGATCCTTTCATATTTTATAAAAATAAAAGAATCAGCCACAAGGTCACAATCCATAGTAATAATTATAATAATCTTTATTTAACCAGGTAGGTCTACTGAGAACAATGCCATACCTTGGTTTCTATTTAAAAACACATGACACATGAATAATGAATAATTACCTAACTATATGTAAGTGTCTGTGCGAGTGTGTTTGCGTGTGTGTGTGTGTGTGTGTGTGTGAACGCATTTGAGTGTGTGTGTGTCTGTGTGTGTGTGTGTGTGTGTGTGTGTGTGTGTGTGTGTGTGTGTGTGTGTGTGTGTGTGTTTGAGCGTGTGTGTGTATCTGTGTGTGTGCGTGTGTGTGTGTGTGTGTGATGTGAGTCATGGACCAAGGTGGAGAGGAGAGGCCTCAGTGGACAGACAGGCTGAGCCTGGCTGGCTGCTGTCCAGCACAGGAGCCTGGGGCTTGGGCACGAGCAGGTCTGTCACTCCCCCTGATCCCCGGATGATTGATCCAAACAAGATAGCCATCATTACCATTCACACTCATCCCCGGGTCTTCCTATCTCAGGCTAATTTTACCTTCCATTTGCATGCTCCTATAGACTAATTAAATTTCTCTCACTCTCTCTTTCTCTCTCTCTCTCCCCGTCTTGACATGACAAATAATGCAGTACACTTTCCGCGCATTATTATGTATGAAATGTGAGGGTGCAGTGTAATGTATTCAACTCAACGGAATATGTCCAGACCCCCGTGTGTAATGAGCACAACAAGAAGCTAGACGCGCTGTGTGCAGCCTGTGTGAACGCTTCACCTCTGTCTTCCTCCTCCTCCTCTTCTCTCTCTCCCGTCTCTCTCCCCTCATCAAGACAAAAGCTGCTGACCTTCCCTTTCACCGCCACCCACCCGCTTTTCCCCTTTTCTCTCGACACAATTTATAAATATAGTGGCTGGCGCTGGGATCCTTTTGGGTTTTCAGTTCTGTACCACTTGGCTTTAATTTACAGTGGGAAAATAATTAGAATCTCACTTTTGCGAAGAGTGGAGTGAAAATGTAAACAATGCTTCCCTGCGGGCGAGTGCTTCATCACGTTGACAGGTGCATTTGAATTTTCCTGGGTGGCGGACAGGCTGGGTTATTTATGTGTCAGTCGCACATGGAAGCCCCGGCTGTGGCTTGGGCTGGTCGTGCCGGAACTAGTGCTGGGGAGATGGGCCATACCATCTTACTGTGGCGGGGGAGATTGGTCATACCACCTCACTGTGGCTGGGGAGATGGGCCATGGGGAGATGGGGAGATGGGCTATTCCATCTGGGCTGGGCTGTCCAAAAAGGAGAACTGAGCTGGAACTAGTGCCGGGGAGATGGGCCATAACACCTTACTGTGGCTGGGGAGATGGGCCAACCCACCTCACTGTGGCTGGGGAGATGGGCCATACCACCTCACTGTGGCTGGGGAGATGGGCCATACCACCTCACTGTGGCTGGGGAGATGGGCCATACCACCTTACAGTGGCTATTCCATCTGGGCTGGGCTGTCCAAAATGGGGAACCAGTGGTTCCCAGCTGAGCTGGGGCTTTGGCTGGCTCGGGAGGGAGGGGGGAGGGGGGGGGGGGGGGGACACACACACCATAGGGAGCCAGAGGCGTTCTCGTGAATGGATGCACAAGCTGGCCGCTGGGAGAGTGTGTTGTGGTGGCCGAATATCCTGCCCCATGCCAGACCCCGCTGAAATCCCTGTCAGCCACACTTCCAACAGTCCCCAAATCATTTTTCCCATGAAAACCAAACGGGGGTCAACGGTGGCCCCTTCGCTCCGTTTGAAGCCATATGGATGGAGCTTGCATACTATTGCATTGAACGCACATCGTCTCAGAAAATACTGACAAATGGAGTGAGGCCTACATTCTGATCTGTGTTGTGTACTCAATGTGCCGTTTCAAGATAGAGAGGCATCGAAATGATTATTTGAGGAGAGGACTTGTTATTACTGAAATTATTGTTATCAAGTGAGGGGAGATAGCCACGACTGTTTCCTTTGTCCGCACATTCTAATCCATTCACACACACACACACACACACACACACACACACACACACACACACACACACACACACGTACACACAAACAAAGCCTCATACACAGCCGGGCACGCATGCGTGCCTTCCCAGTGCCTGCAGGCACGCAGGGCTAGGCGGAGGGGGGAGAGCGGGGGGAGTCGAGGGGGGGGCTGCGCTGTTTGGAGGCTCTCCGAGCTGCAGACGGTCACTCCCACACCACCCTGCCTGTAGATCCAGCACTGGCTGGCTGACTGGCTGGGGTTCAAGGCCGGTTTGCCTCCCTGGCGCTGTGCTCCAACCACAGGCAGACAGACAGGGAAAAGCAGGGAGGCTGCCACAAGCCGGGCTCCGACTACAACACAGAGCAGCGAGGGGGCGGGGGGGGGGGGGCGGCAAAGTCTACGCATGGATAATCCAGCCAACGCCAGCCATTAGGATGTAAATAGATATGCTATTATTATAAACCTGCACAATAAGGGGCCAGTCTTTGGACATAATTGGAGCAGCTTTATTATGGCACGGATGCGTCGTCCGTGCTCCTATGACTTGGCTGAAGCGCGGCCTCATGTCTGGCTTAATGCACACAGGGCTCAGACAGGCCACCCACACACACACACACACACACACACACACAGTGTGGCACAGATCGTACGGTACAGTGAACTTTTATCTCCACTTCCACATAGCTACAACCCTCCAATTATGGTGTGTGTGTGTGTGTGTGTACAAAGCAAAGGGGGCCATTTCTAAACATATACCCACTCGAACGATGTTTACTAAAGGCCAAAGAAATGAGTTTGCAAACATAATCTAAATTGAACTTCGAGAAAATATACATAATCAACAATGAATATATTTACAGTCTGATAATATTATACAGCGTTTAAAGAGATTACCCAGCAAGATAGTATCTCGGAGTGCTTGAGATAATCCAGGAAATAAGATATGCATAATTCACTGTTACTAATCTGCTTTTCTCCTCGTGAAAATAAGGCCAACACGCCCCACAGTAAATAACTCAAAGTCTTCCCTTCCACAGTGACTCATGGTGGCCTCAAGGAGAGCACTTTTCCAGGTTTGTTTGGAGGTTGTCATGGCATTACCAGCTCCCATACAAACCTTGTGCAACATGATTCAAAGTAAGAAAAAGAAAAAAAAACAAAAAAACATTGGCGGTCAAAAAGTTGTGACCCATTTATGAATGGGCCTTGTTTCCTACTGATATTTTATACTGAATGACTTTAGCTTCTGTCCTTAACGTCTCCATGTTCTATGTAAGATAAGCCTCATACTGAATACAAAGCTACTACCTTTTCATGCAATTTTCCAAATTTGTATGACATATGTATATAAAAAACCTCCATAAGATATTCATGAAACATATTTATAGTGTGCCATTAACACGTTTGATATTTTAAAAAAAATCTGCTTAAAAATTTATTTTATTTCCACATGGACATACCAGAGCCAAATGTTCACCTCCCCTTTTTTCCCAATATCAACTCTGCTGGAGTAGCTTCACTATGGAATTCAAGTCCGAAGATGATGAGTGCCCATTTTAAAAATAAGAGGAAGAATTCCCCACCCTTTCCAGTCACCTTGGCAACCCCATATCTTTTAATGTTCCGAGCATGAGATTAGAGATATTAAAACCCTCCAACCTATCTCTCCCCTGGATGTCATTGTGGGCAGTTAGGACCAGACACCTGTCACAATCTCCAGGCCTCACCCTGCCCTGGGCCACAGGACACCAAGCCAAGGTCACTTCTCAAACTCTTTAAAGGACGGAGGAGGAGGAGGAGGAGGAGTGGAAGCTGAGGAAGAAGACAGAAGGGACTGACGACACATGGTCAGATATAATCAGGGTAGTGTCATATGGACTTTTTCCAACTCGGATGGTTTTAAAGAGAATGTGGTGCTGGAAGCTGGGTGTGCAAGTATACATGTATGATTGTATGTTTGTGAATGTTTTGTGGTGTTAAACTGGCCATATTTAATCGATTTGCCTGATGAGTTGCCCTAATAAATGCCTTTTTTTATTGTATTATTTTTGGGTGTATGTCACTGGCAAACACGCCCTCACTCGCTGACAGTCCAATTTGTTGCCGCCTGTTTTACATTAGAGATGGCAATGGAACGGGCCAGGGTTTTGTAAGATTTAGGCAGCAAAGGAAGTGGGGTTGGGGGTGAGGTGGGGGTGTGGGTGTGGTGTGGTGGGGGTGTGGTGGCGTGTGGGGTGATGGGGGTGGGGGGGTGATGGGGGTGGTGGGGGTGGAGGTGTGGTGGGGGTGGGGGTGGGGGGGGGGGGGTGCCTGGGTGCAAACACACGGAGTCAATTCAGCGTCTTCCAGCTGGATGTGTTTTGACAGCTGAGGGGAGAACGCAACATATTGTGATGAAACGAAAAGAAAAGTCTGTCCCACCCAAACCTTAACAAGTGGAAAAGACTTATTATTGTAAGTCCAAATCCACCAACGCCTCCTTTACTTGTGTTGCTGTTGTTGTGACGGGGCGTGTTGTCTCCAGTGCAGTAGGGGCTGCTAACCTGAGACACACATCCTCCTCCCCCATTGCCTCCTATCTCATCTCACGTTCTGACAACGAAATCTGCCCTGGGTTTAGGAGATAATAAGATCCTCTTCCTGGATTAATAGTGACGGACACATTAAACAGTAGATGACACTCCCTTTAATTAAAGCTTCGGGAAGGCCAGTTCACACAGGAGCTTTTTCCAACTGCTGGCACGGTGCATGGAACAGTTCCTGAGCCATGCTATTCCATGTTGACCATTTGGGAGGAGACACCAGGCAGCACCCGATTCACGCAGTCGGAAGTCAAGCTATGTAGCCACCATAAGCTCTGGAGCTTTGCTAGCAAAGACAATAGTGTGGAGACGATGATTCAAGAGGAATGTCATTTAAATTACTATGATTAAAAGGATTTACTGTAAGTGTATTTGCTGGTGAACCACAATTCTTATTTTATTGTTCACAATGTCGCTCATTGAATACTGTAATGTAGTTTACTTGACCTATTAGGTTGTTGCATTAAATCATGATTGTTGGAAGTTTAATAGAACCCTTTAAAAATATGACAGCTTTCCTACTGATTTTATTTGAATGTGGTCACTTTCCTAAACATGACGTATTACAAATGACAAAGATGTTTCTTTACATTTACAATTACACTTCAGAAGTATATAACAAATAAATACAGTTAAATAAGTTATACTAGAAAAAATGTTCTTCAAGATTCGAGAATGTACTCTTATCACTTCTTAGCCACTTTGACCTCATCGCAGGGTTGCCTTCGGTCACGGCCTCCACCACAAATGAATTGAGACAGACTAGTGTTTGTTTGAATGCACATGCATTTGAATGTTTGCGTGCGTGTGTGTGTGTGTGTGTGTGTGCCTTGTTGATGGCAAGATGGCACTGTGTCAGGGGTGGAGTGGGTGGTTTTCTGGGCAAGGGCATGGGAGGCCAGTTTTTTTGTTCTTTTTTTTCTTTTATATTTTTTAACCATTGTACGACCACACTGCTTTCACACATTACTGCCCACAAAAGTCCATGACCTTTTCAGGAACACGGGCATGTACCCTTTGCCGTCACTTCTCATATTGAGCTCTCTAATGCTGTGGCTGCTGCCACTGCTGTGTTCCTGTCCCTGCCTTCCATCGCCCCGGGCCTTCAGGGCTCACAGCACTGTCCACTAATAGCCCCCCTGTAATTGAAGAAGTCACTCTCGACCTAATGCGACACGCATTTAAACACACACACACACACACACACACACAGAAACACACACGCACACGCACACGCACACACACACACACACACACACACACACACACACACACACACACACACACACACACACACACACTCTATTGAAGGTTGGGGGTTGCTGGGGTGAAGGGAGGTGGGGGTAGGAGGAGCTGCACTCTGCTGACCCCACACAGGAGCAGACACATAAACACACACTCTAACATGTACACACATGTACACAAATTCAGGTGCGCGTGCGCACACACACACACACACACACACACACACACACACACACACACACACACACACACATTCCCAAGATGGCCCCTCCTATTCCATTGAAGGCCTCTTCCGTTGTTCCTGTGTTGCTGTTGTGGGTTCCTTTTCAGGAGTTCACAGTTCTATTATTCCTTGACGTCGGTTCCTGTGTACCCTGGGGGGCGACTGGTTCCTCTGTTTGGGGTTCCCAGGCCTGTGTCTCGAACAAAAGTTGAGACAGCCGTCTCACCTCACTGTACAAGACGCAAAACAGAAACCAAGACACCTTCTACGGCCTGGGCCTCGCTCTTTATCGGCAGAATCTTAAGTGCTTCTAAAATGTTTAATCATTCTTATAACTACTTCATACCAGTTCCTGTGAAGAGGAACTTGAAGGGCACTGTGCTACTGAAGGCTACAGCAGTGTTGACTTGCAACAACGAAAAAACGCCACCAGAGGTAGTACACAGGTGTTAAAGAGTTGGGCTGCTATGCCAATGGGAGTAATGTAAGGGAGCTACAGTATTAGCGATCACTTTTCGGTCTTAACGATTTACACCCAGCTGCTCAGGCTCCAGCTATCATTACTGCTCCATTGTGTGGCATCTGATACTCGACAGGTTTACTCCCCACGAGCTGTTGTTGTAATGCACCTTGGGTGTTCCACGACTCGCCCGCCGGTGGGCCATTACCTAGACATACGAAGACAAACGGCGCGGCTGTGCGCAAATGTTGATGTGATTGGGTTGCAAAAACAACTCCAGGGCCACGGGCTTCCTCCCATTAAACCAATGTCACCGCCACTGGAACTTTCCAGTAAATTACGGCAAATTTTGCAGCTAACAAGCACTGTCCTCTGTCACTGTCAAGACTCTCTGACAAAACAGTTTGCATACTTGTTTAAGTATTACAGAAATTAACACCTCCCTTCCAGGTATAGTAATCAAGTGGGTGACGGGAGACAATTAATTAGGTCCATCTGCATCAGTGCCTTTACATAATTAATGTGCTCATTATTGAGCCCCCAGTATGATGCGGTGCTGTTTGATTTGCTGCCTGAAATCACAACTGAAAGCTAATGCTAGTGCTAGTGCTCTCCCCGGTATAACTTAGCTGAAACAGAGAGGAGAAAAGAGATAAACTTAGGGATCTGTCATTTACGGAAGTGTCAACCATCAACAAATCAGCTATAGAGACTTCAGGCTAAAACTCATTCTTCTTCCTCGGTTATATCAAATTACAGTGTGTGCTTGTAGGCTATGGTGCGTTCAATGCCTTCGCTCAAAAAGTTGACTGGCTGTCACAACTGCATGCAAAGTTTTACACAGGAGAATCTGTGAATAAAATTGGAACCCTACATCGGAACGTTCTATAAATTAACTGCTATTTATTATTATCCTATCTAAACATAAGGTGTATTCTGCATAGGTTTAATTGCATATGCATTGTTGAATGCAGATTCATCTTTGTTGTTCAGCGTTCAAGAGATATGGCTTCACAAGTGTTCCCCCAATGATTTGTTTTTAAACTGTTAGCTACGGTGGCCCTGAGAGGCCAAACGCACTGCAATTTCAGAAAACACATGCAAATAGACAAAATACAAGCAAATTAAGAAAACATCTACATCAATTTGACAACACTTGAGCAGCATTTAGAAAACGCGCTTAACCCGAACACCTTACAGAAACTCGCTGCAAATACAAAAACACAACACATTACAGAAACGCCCTGCAAATACAGAAAACGCGTTTCTGTAATGTGTTGTAAGTTAGTGCATTCTCTATGTTGCTTTGAATATTGTTGAACCAAGCTTTGTGTTAAGCCTGCTGCGAGTATAGTCGGATACCTGTGAGTATCTGTGAATATCTTGTTTTTCAGTCCTCATCAACGTTTTTTCTCCCCGCTAATGAAGGCCTTGTGGCCCATTGTTATTAAAATTACGCCCTCGCTTCTGATATTAATTGGGTCCGTAACAAGGAACGCTTCAGATTCATTATTTAATTGCAAGGGCACATTTGGAATACAGTTTCTGAAATTTATTTTTAATGAAAAACACTACATCCTGACCTAATCATATCAGCATTATTCTATCTAATTAAGTATGCAAAAAATCATTAGAGTTGCAAAATATTAGTTTCAGTTCTGTCGGGCGGCTCTCCTCTACTTCACGAATACATCTTTTTTTCCTGTGTATGATAAATAGTTAATGAGGAAAAAATGACAAAAATTTGCATGTAGGCAAATTACTCCAATAGGGATATGTCTTTGCCGAGTTAGGAAAGTGACCCTTTTTCACAGGGAAAAATGGCTACAGTGATTGCAAAATAATGGCAAGGCTCATCTTATTTTACTGAAATATCGCCAGCTTGAATAATGTACAAAACCATAAAATGCAATAACCCCTAAATTTACATTACACTGGCAAATGTGTTTAATATGTTAGCATTTTATCAGTTTAATAAAGCCAAATTAGAGACAATGCTGCAATTTTTGCCATCAAGGGAGGGCAATGTACAGTAATGAGAGAATGATTTAGTACGACCACAACTGGGAGAGGCCATCAGCTAAATGGAGCATTTTCTTAATCACAAACTTTGGGGGAGTAATTTCTTGCAGTCTCAGAAGGTCCAATTGTCACCTAAGAAACAAGCCCATTCAATTAGAAGTTATTGAGCTCTCCCTGTAAGGCTGTATTTCACAGTTTTGAGAGGAGGGTCATCATCTCATGATGACAGTTTTATTTTTGAGATCTTCTGCTCAGGGTAAAGGCTTGACTTTTGAATATTACAATTTTCACAATGAAAACCGTTAAAGTATTAACTATTAATGCATGTCTTCACAAGGTGTCTAAAACATTTGAATTGATAATAATAATAATTCATTGGATTTAGTTTTTAGCGCTTTTTCTCAGGACTCAAAGCGCCTTACAAATTGGTTGCCAATTAGGTACATACAACGAACAGACAGACAGCTATCACTCATAACAATCAGTCTGGGTGATACCATGGCAGCCAATTCGCGCCAGACTTGCTCACCCAACATATCGCAACAGACTTTTGCACACGCAGATCAAACACACACATACCGACAGACAGACAAACTGGCTCCAGTTCTATTGGTAGTAATTTAGTCAGTATAGTTTTTCTTGATCAAACATTGGATCAGCTGTACTTATCGTTTGGCATAAGATCGATTGTTTGGATCCAATGTAAAGGTTCATTATAATGAAGGGTGTGTCGCACAACATAATATAAAGGTGTGGTTTCACACATGATTAATCAATATCTGGATCAGATATATTGTGCATTGCTCATGACGTATTTTGGGAAAATAACTTTAATCACTTTTGATCTTACTAGAATGTGTTTTCACACTTTGCAAACCAATGTTTTACCTCCAAGGCATTTTTAGTTGACAGGAAGAAATCTTATATCAAACAGAAAGAGACATTGCATTTTTTCAAGGTACCATGTTTCCCAACTGTATGAACTTGTGTGTGCAAGAGGAGCACAAGAGTTAATGAGCTCAAGGAAAACCCAGATGTACGCCACAAAAACCTACGGAATAAATTAAAGCTGGGTTTGATCGCTATGTTCTATTTTCTTATCTCAACAAGTCACATTTTTCCATCACTATGCATAGATTTCCCTTCGTGAGGTTCCATGCTAATACAGTGCCATTCCCCGTGTCATCCTTGTCGACCCAGAGAGGCCTGTCAAAAACGCGACAGCTTCTCCCAAATGATAATAATTTCATGGGAACATTCATTTATGCAAACTGGAATTTCCTCACCCGCCACCCCCTGACATCAAGTTGTCCATGCTTAGTTCACATTAACAGACTGATAGTTTCTGCTGCGTGTATGTGTGTGTGTATGTGTGTGTGCACGTGTGTGAATGCGTGTGTGCCTATGCATGCGTGTGTTGATTGAGTAGTCTTTCTTTAATGAAATATCTTTGGAAATTGGTTTCTACAGACTAATCAGGCAGCCGCTAGCTGAGTTTCTGTTTTGGTAATTATCTTGTACTAATTAGAATGAAGCTAAAGGCCTTTGAGATGAATTCTTGGCTTTCTGAAATGTAAGTACAAAAATTGTAATGATAGAAAATAAGCTTATTCTATATATCGTTAGGCGTAATATCTTTGTTGAAGTAGCCTTGTAGAGTAGCAGTAAAAATGGACGCTCGGTTTCCATTGTGCATGCTATTCAGTCCGCATGGTGCATCCCAGTCACGCCACACCACCAAAATCCTTTCCCCAATAACAACGTTTTGAATACCAGACAAGCCACCATCACTTCTGCACCAGTCTTAGAGCAAACCTAAATGACAAGTAACCCATTACACCTATGGATCATTTAGGGTTTGAGAGGAGGGAGCGGTTGGGGTTAGATTTTTGGGGTGAGCTGGATGTTGGCTACCTTACCTTGCGCCTCTCTCCATTGAAGCCTCTCCATTGCTCGGCCTTCATGGTGATGTAGCTCAGCTCCTGATTGGACACTTCCAGGTCTTGAGGAACAAAGAAAGATCCCTCTGTGGCCGTGAGGCGTTGGAGGACGTCCAGCATGCGTCCATCATTGTTGAATCTGGTGGATTGGGAAAAAGAAAGCTTTTGATACATAAACACATTGAATTCCAGCCATTGACGCTTATAGGTCACCAGGGTTCATTAGTCAAATCTAGTCAAATGCCTAGTGCCTTGTGTCAAAGTTCACGAAGGTTAACATAGTATCTTGGTCATTTCCAATAATTGTTTTCTTCATATTACCATAATGTGGAATATTTTTATCAAACACAATTTCATGGAGACTGTGGTTACAGCCTTGCCTGGCGTTAATATTGTGAACTTTATGAAACAGTCGACCATATACATCAAACCTTTATTGTATCTCACATTAATATCACAAACTCATTGTGGTTCTCCATTTAGGTTGCTGACCAAAGACATCAATACAAGGGCAGGACAAAGCCAGAAATACATGGAGATTGCCCTGTGAGTGGGAGGTGCCTTTGTAACATGAGTCGGTTGTGTATGTGCGTGTGGGTGTTACGGAACAATCGGATCCTGGAATATTCTGACTCTACACGTTTCAAAGATGGCACCCAGGGAGCATGTTGATTGGGAATCCGTCTGATGAGGTTGGTCTGAGTCACATGGTAATGGTAGCGTGGTTATTGATCCGAGTCTCGAGGTGGCCGCACATCTCATGAGAGTCTCTCTGCAACCACAACCCCTCTGGACTCCCGGGCCCACAAAGACGCAGCATGTAAACAAATGCCTTGGCCAACCCTCAAAAAGCAGAAGCCTTCCTATGGTTCCAAAGAGAGTCTGCTCAGTCAAAGGGTAATCAAATCTCAAATAGAACCAACATCAAGCATATGATGATGTATACAAGAATACTGCGTTGAGCTTTGAACCCAGCATCATTCCCAAAGGCTCTTGGGAAAGAAAGAGGCATGAACATCTTTGTAGTATCTTGACCTCAAGACATAAGAATAGCTTGCATTCATCACCAGACATGCTATTTTCATTCATTTATGCACTCTCTTAGAGCAATAAACTGTCTTGTGCTGAAAACAAATTCATTACCATAGTGGAAATGCCCTGAATGTGTGTATGCAGAGGAAGGCATTCACAGTGAATACTGAAATGAACTGCGAAAAATTCATTCACATTTAAAAAGGGATGTGGATTTTAACATTTTCAAAGTATATTTTGAAAAAAGTATGCAAAGTATGCCTTTGACGTGTTTCGCACCATGACATTGTGTGCACATGTAAAAATACCTATCCTCATCTCAGAAATGTCAACATAGGTGGTTTTAAAATGTGATAAGAGAAGGAGGAGGTCCAGTAAAGATTTATTATCAGCGGCACGTTCCCAGTGTCCGTCACAAACTCAGTCAAGCGGCTGAATCCACACTCGATCACAAGACTGGGAAGAGTAGCCCTTTTTAATATCAAAAACAAAATGGAGGGGACATCATTTTGCTTGACCTCGTAATCATTTACATGTAACAGCAAGACAATATTTGCCACATCATATAATCGGTTTGTTAGTTTGAGAATGAAGGAAAAGAACTGTGAAATACATATTTTTTTTTGCAGGCATTGAATCAAGCCGTAAAATGTAATTAAAACAGGATAACAGTTCATTCTATCTATACATATAGCCTGGGGCGTTTTTTTAGAAATAGGTCACACACTGTGTCAGAGCCCCTCCCGACAGCCAATAGG
This sequence comes from Galaxias olidus, assembly GCA_026901105.3. NCBI lineage: Eukaryota > Metazoa > Chordata > Actinopteri > Galaxiiformes > Galaxiidae > Galaxias > Galaxias olidus. The sequence continues at coordinate 226,267 of JAPMUY010004017.1, read as the reverse complement.
AAACTGTAACCCATAAAATGATCAGCCTTGCCTCAGCCTCGTGGCCTACATTCAATACCAAACCACATGGCGGTGAGTGGCAGAAGTCATTATCCCCGGCTGCTGTTTTAATGTTGTCCATTTAGCCAGAACCCCGATAAGCGGCGCTATCAGAAATTAGATGGTACCCTTTCTATGGCCGATCTCAAACTGATTAATTCAATAAGGATTTCTTACATTTGGTGTTGTTAATGGAATTCGGTTTAATTTCAGGGTAGCAAAATACACCTAAATGGTGTTGAAGAACACACGTCTATTCTTTATTCCACCCTCCAATACCCTGACATAAAAATGTGTCTAATAGTGAAATATGTCCTGGAAAAATACCGTTGAAGACAATTGCTACTTTAAATTGGAAATATAATCACCGACATTAAAATATTTAAAGTCCTAAAGCCCCTAATACTTTTGTTGCCTTTTCTAAACATAGTCCTCTGATTCCCAATATCCATTAAATAGTGTACGCTATCTAGAATACCCAAGAATTACCAAGTAAATAAGTGTATGAAACTTAATTTATAAGATTAGTCCATCATATGGAATCTGTTAATATTGTATTTCTCACATAGCCAGTTTGGAGAGCAAAACCCAAACGTTAGCATGGGAACTATAAAGAAAAAACTTATGAAACTTAGCAAAATTTCAGGCAGAAAACTCTCTTTGCACTGCTGACGTAAGGCCTACACACCCCAGTCACAGAGACACACCTGTTTCAAGTTAATGGGCAGGGGGGGTTATTTAAATGGCCTGGAATCTCGGTTAGGGCTGCGCTTGTTGGATAAGGCGATGGAAATTACTCCCTCCTCCACCCCAGCTGCCTCATTGAGTCTGCTAATCTACTATCTGCTAATATTCCAAATGGGGATTGAAGTATGTATGTAAGTATGTTACAGCAGGGAGCTTTAAAATAAATAGCAGGTCCATTGATGCCAAACTGAATTGTATTCACATGTAATACGTGTTTAAGACAGGAGTTTGTTTGACTGAACTAAGAATAAACTATTGTCTCAGATGTTTTAATATTACATACAGTATAACTACATAAGCTCCTCTGTGTATGCCAGTAAGGTTGAACCTTAACTCAAATAGCAATTGCATAAATGTATAACCATACAATGAAACAACTGTTTTTATACTGACAAGGTAAATAATAATGTGTTTGAGGAGGTTGATATTCTTTTCTTTTTATGAGTGGTTGAAGGCCTGTGGACAGATGTGAATCAGGTTGTCTCAGAGGGGTCTTCCTGCTTCATGTCCCTACAGGCTGCCACATCCCAAAATACCCTGCGATAATTCCTCATTCGCTGGATCTCGTCCTGTCTGGCTGCATGTTGTGACACTTTTCTGCCACTAGGAAGGTCAGCGAAGGAACTCAAAGCCGCGATTGTAAGTGCAACATGACAAGTAAAGGAGCCACATGCGTTTCGGGAACAGGAACTGAGGCACGATTAAAGGGCCGATCGACACACGGATGCAGATAACTGGCCAGCCTAGTAAACGTGACATTTATCGCAGTTACTTTAGTCCTACGTTGAAGTATAATTATAAGTAACCTCTTACCTCGGTAAAAACAATAGTAATTTTAAAGGGCAATCATTTAGTAGTAGTGGCGTCCAAAATACGCTGTGGTTGCACTATTAAACACACAACTTAGTATGTTGACTTTGATTCCAGTTAAACAGCGTCCATAGCATGTGGGTGACATTCCCTGATGCCACCACTTCTGCTAAGGGATGAAACGGAGACGCTAACCTGAGGAGGTAGACGAAGAGGATGGTTATGGAGAGGAGGAGGAGGACGATGTAGAGGAAGAGCGTGACGACAACTCCCGTGGTCCCCGATCGGTCCACTCGGTAGAAGTGCCAGTAAAGCTTTGCTGAGTCACCCACTGGCAAATCGGAGCTGTATGCTAGACGCTAGCAAAAACAGAAGCACACAACGCAACAGTCAAATGAATCAGAAGGAATGTTTGCAATTTTGGAAAGTGCATAGCTGGATAGAGATTAGTTCAAGGCAGACTTGGAGGGTTTAAATTCAAAACTGGATTTACGGACATACATTAGTGTAGTTTTACATTTACTTGTAAAGCCCTGCACAGTTGGATATTACCAGGCAATTCATGCACAGTGTAAACTACTATTTTAATTTTACTTACTAAATTGATAAACACATTGGAATATACAGTATATTTATATACATATTCATTCAGCTATTCTAAATCATGTGACATTTCTGGAATATGTATTTATATAAATATTCATTCAGCTATTCTAAATTGTGACATTTCTAAGAGGGGCTCCTACGTGAAACTGCCCTATGTCAACCTCAATGAAGTGACTCACACAGTGCGTATTCAGAGAAAGTCCTTTTATGCAGTGCTCAGTGACAACATCCAACCCGCTGCCAAAAAAGACATGTTTCTGACCTTGTGCATATCCATTTTCTTGCCTGTTATTTTTTTTCCCTCAATCTAAAGTCACTTTGCCAAAATAAAGTGAACTCCTATTTAAAGCGCTCAAGTGTCCAAGTTATTTTAAGTGACTTACCCCCAGGATTGCATCCACTGCAAAGACCGCCAGAGGGTCCAGCACTGTCCACACTCCCTGAGCCATGATAAACTTTGACAAGAAGGAAGGGAGTGAGCCAAACATCAGCTGACAGCCCCATCTGATCAGAACCAGAAGTAACATTACTGCATTCAAGGTCAGGGGTCCAACCACAACCATGGCCAACTCCTCGCGGGTGTAAAGCAAGGAGGCCTGGTAGACGAGGTCCACAGTGTGAGGATGGAACTGGAATCTGGTGGTTGGTGATTAGAACGCAGGATAGCAGATGGGTGAGGGGTGATAATGAAGGATTTGAGAAAGATGCACCATGTCAGGAGTCAAGGGCAATGTTTCTCAGTAATTCTGGACAAATTGCATCATTGCTACACATGCTACAAATGTGTGTAATGTGCAGCACTCGAATGAAACTGGATAAAACATTTAGACATTTTGTCAAATATAAATAAATATTACCTTTATACAAAAATATATACCTTTTTTTCATAAACTATATTTTTCAGATGAAATTCAATAAAATAAAAAATATTTTCCCATGCAATAAATTATATAAAACGTGGGTGTTCATGTATAGCTACTTCGAATGCTAAATGTAGGGCACACATTTTACACAACACCAAGGCATCCCCTTCAGAAAAAAAGAGGCTAATATCAAGGCTGTATATTCGCAATTTACATTCACAACAAGGCCCATGAGCTCCTTAATCTTCCATCCGTCAGCAGAGGCACTGGGGTAGGATATGTCCAGTGTTTGGTCATTAATTCCCATGTGATCTGCTCAAATAGGCGGCCATCTCGAAGATCCTGTCCATTAAACCAACTGCGGACCATTGGTGTTATTGCTTCTCTACCATGATACAAATGGCCTCTATGCTGGAGCTCTCCTGGCTTTATATTATTATTGGTTCACTGTAAATGCATTTCAGACTACTTCAGACAAACATCTTGCCTCAAGATCTACAAGAGGTGTGTTTATTTATTTATTTGTTTGTATTGATATTTACCCTTTGTATTTATTTTAAATAATGTATAAACATAAATGATTCACTTTATTTGTCTGCCTCTGCTTATTCCTTCCAAATGTGATATTCAACCATGAGTGGGACACAGTGTTTTAATGTATCATCTGCACTTAAGACATTTTACTTCAGAAGTGTTGGTACAGGACACACTTTCACAATGTGGCACTTTGCCACCTGACTATTACTGACACTTTTGTTATTCTTTTTGCAGGTATGCTCTGCAAAAGTGAGGGTTTGTGTACATCATTCACATCTGTGATTGTCGTGTGTGTGTGTGTGTGTGTGCGTGTGTGTGTGTGTGTGTAAGACAGAGAGAGAGAGAGAGAGTATGTGCTTGGGGCTGAGTGAAGCTGCGTGGGGGCCTGAGTGAGAGTGTCGTGCTCCTGAAGGGCCCGCTTACTGCCCGCTGATGTCCCAGGGGCACGACGAAGAGGAGGAGACAGACAGAGGGAGGAGGGAGGGAGGCCTGTCAGCACACTGGCTGTCCCTGACCGTCACCCTCTCTCTCTCTCTCCCTCTCTCTCTCTCTCTCTCTCTCTCTCTTGCTGGGCACCACCAGCTCCGGCCATTACAAGAAGAAGTGCTTGGAGGGAGCGGCTGGACATGTGGAAGTTGTCATCCACTGATGACCCCCTCCGTTGTCACTTTGTTACACCCTCTCCCACGGCCTTCTCCATGTCTGACTTTTTCTTGTGTTTTTTTTTTCCACATTGCTTTCCATGATTTTTTGGTAATGTTTTGCTCTATCATTGTAAAACCTGGCTTGTAAGCATATTCACAGTCTGGCTTTAAACATCTGTTAAATCAAGTGCAATATGCCATTGAGATATATAAAAGCTACATAGCATTTTATTTGTATTTATTGTGAGATGCATTTTGTAGACTGTTTACAAAATAAAAACAATACATTTGTTCTCAATAAAGACTTTTGGGACCGGAGGATTAAAATCAATGCAGTTTCTCTGCATGTTTTCTTTTATGCTGAGACAACTCATATTAAATTGGTAATGGGCAAATCTTAAAACAGATGATGGGTTATATAGTATGCAGTGTAAATGGGAGCTGGTTTGTGCCCATGTAAGCGGGCTTGTGTTTGTGTGCGAGTGTGCGAGTGTGTGTGTGTGTGTGCGAGTGTGCGAGTGTGTGTGTGTGCGAGTGTGTGTGTGTGTGTGTGTGTGCGAGTGTGTGTGTGCCCATCTCTCCGCCTTAGCTTCACCACCCCAGCCTCCCTTCCTCTCTGCTAGGCTTGCACTGCACACCAACACGCACTCCAGCTCTGGCATTCTCAGGAGGAGGAGGAGGAGGAGGGAGCAGAGGGGAGAGGGGAGGGAGGGATATCAAAGGAAGCACACTCACTTGTTGACAGGAACTGCGATTGCCTGGAGGAAGAGCCACTGGCTGCAGTAATGCAGGTAGAGCCTCACAAACCACATCAAAGCCAGGAGCGGCATAATGAGGCAGAGCTGCACGGAGCGCCAGCGCCGCGGTGACAGGCCCAGCTCTGACGGCAGCATGCGGAGCGCCAAATGTGTGCGCTCAGCAGACGCGTCGTGGGCTCCCCACCCAGCGCTGGGCCGCGCCGGGCCGCTGCAGGAGAGGGCAGACCTGCAAACACAGGCAGACAGGCCACAGTAGGCTCAGACGGGGAGGCGGGCGGGCGGGCAGGCAGGCTTTGAGGTAGCGCGCCCTCGCGATTCTGTACGCTAGTGTGAGTGAGAGCAAACACGCACACGCACGGATACGCATATACAACATAAAGCGCTTGCAGCACTCTCCAGCTTCCCATGACACCTCTCGCTCCCCAGTGTGGCCCTCTCTCTGGCCTGATCAGTTATTCTCTTTCATATGGAGGGCACAGATGGAACATGGGCAGGGAGAAGAGAAAAATAAGATAGAGGGAGAGGGAGAGAGTGAGGGAGAGAGCGGGAGAGAGAGGGAGAGGGAGAGGGAGAGGGAGAGGGAGAGAGAGAGAGGGAGATGGAGAGGGGGCGCCGGGCATGTAATGACCTGGCATGGAGAACTGCAACACCACTTTGAGAGAAACATTGACAAGTCTCTCTCAAGAACTCACCAACCCCTTGTCAGTCCTCGCTTGACCTTGGCCAGCGCCTGCTCCATCTGCACCCACTCTCCTCTTGGGAATAAAACACCGTCTTATGTATTTATGTGCAGCACACTGACCGCTATATGTGTTCGAAAGCATGCAAAAAGACACGTGGCCTCCTCAAGCTTGCAAGTGAAATGTACACAAAACACAACTACAAGCACAGATGGAGCAGGGCCCTTTGTCCAACCAACTGATAACAATTAAAAACAACCAAGGTGTAACATCAAGCAGTTCCTCTTCGGGGCAAGAGCCTGTGGACATCTGTGTCTAGCCGCTTTCCAGAGGATGCTCGGCATTCACTTTGTAGTGAGTGTAGCGTGTACCCTGGGAAATGGTTTGCATACACTGCCTAAAGAGAAAAAAAAGCCAACAAATCAATTATGATTGTTCTTAAGCAAGTCAATTAGAATAGTTGGTTTGCTTGTGATAACAGTTGAATTTCTCAAGATGTATTGTGTCGGTAATTTACCAACACAATCTATGAATTATACATTTTATGTAGGACCCTCTGAGGCTATTTTAAAGATATATAAATACTCATGCTGTCTCTAAAATAAACTGGAGCGTTAAGCTTAAGCTTAACCATTACTGGTCACCTGTACTGCTAATAGATTACGTCATACTTTAGTTACTTCACTAAATAATTTCCTGTGCGGGAGTGGATGAACACAAGATAGACGTACACTCATGGAGATATAGTGTCCTTTTTAAATATATACAATAGTATTCCTCACTCTTCTCCTCTAGTTTTGAACGTGTGAAAAAAGACTATGAATTCAAAATATGAATTCTCCCTTGTACCTTCCACCCTGATTCTATCACGCTAATCTTTATCACCACTCAGGCTTTTGCGTGGTATGAAAATGCTCACTGTTTTTTACACAGTAGACAAAAAAGCAAAGTGTCACAGACATAGGCAAGATGCTACCCTGTCAAGTAGCATTATGTGGAAACGGCAAACACAACCTGACGCCCATCTTTCATGTAATAAAGATTTTGATGATGCATGAAGAGAATTCTTTTTAGATGTCATCACAGAGGGGCCTCTTCAAAGAGAAACGTATAACTTGATGTGAAATCTTGCGTCTCCACTGAATTTATTTTATTATGGCACCTCCAATTACAAAACTACAATATGTAAAACCTGAAAAAGGGGGTGATGTGTGGGCCTTTATGCTGTGGGAGGAATATTCAATATCACCGCTTCCCCCTCTAAACTGATAGCAAGAAGCATTGAGACCTAAACCTATTTTACATTATCATAATGCCATGTTTTTTTTTACTTAGAAGACAAAAATGTAGGTCAGAATCTGTGGCCCTCTGTATGTTTGTTGTTTGACGTCATGTAATCAAGTATATTTTTACAGGACGTTCTTTAATCTGTAACGTCACACAATGGGACAGAGTGAGTGGTAAGAGGACAACAAGTAATAAACCTTCAAGGTACTATGAGCATCCTATGATCGATGGAGGGAGGGAAGCCTGGCGAAAGTGTGGGGTTGGCTTTTAAGATGATTTATGTTGAGAAGGCTGGCCAAGGAGTATGAAGGTAACCCTGAAAAAGACTCCTGCCTTGGATTAAGGCTCTAAATCTAGGGCCATTTTAAGACCGGGTTGATTTCTTCATTTGAAGGACTGAGCTATTTGCTGTCACTTGGCGATTTACCCCACAGCCATTGATTGGTTAATGTGACGTTGTTCTTTTGTTCTGTCGTTAGACACCGTTTTGTTTGTTTTGAACCTGAATGCATTAGCATGGTGGTTATCAGTGGTGTATTATCTCACATCACCTTTTTCAGATGAAGCGCTTTGTCCGAATCTTTCTCGGTAGAAAAATAAAAGGTCAACAAAGAAAATGACAACTATGAACATGCCCCACAACATATACTAGCCCTGTCATGGGCCAAGATATGGCTTCTCAGCTCAGGAATGCTTTTTTAAGCTCTTCAGAACTTGAGCAATAAATTAAACGCAAAGAGCTGCCTTGAAACTCCTTTAAAAAAAAAGAGCATGTTTTATTCCTTTCCCTTTTGAGAATTGAATATTTTTCCGTTCTCAGGAGCCCTCGCCTATCATGGATGTCAAGCTTTTGATGGGTGAAAAGAGTTGTGTTTCTTTCAGTGATTGATGCAAAATCACAGGATTAGTAATATCACAGTGTGTGCCTTCTTTATGGCGCTGTGTTTTACATAGCACATCCAAGCGTGCTTGCCTGAACTTCAAGGAGGTGCTCAGGACTGTGAGGTTCGTACTACCAAAAAGCTTTGAAGTCAGGCAGGCCACGTTGTCTCCACTGCTGCGGATTCAAAAAAGCGGTGTCACATTGAAGGGTGCATAATGCTCCCTGTACTACACTGAAAGACATCCTCACTGAGAAATGTGCTCACACACACACACACACACACACACACACACTTACGTTGACTGAGACAGACAGATGGAACACACACACAGACAAGTACACGCACACACTTATACTCCTAAATGAGGAAGATGATGATGATGATGATTATTATTTTGTATATTATTTACATTAGAGGGTAAATAATTCTGCTTTTCAACTCTGTCTTTAATAAACAGTTTTTGCTCTTTGGACTAAACGGTCACTAGTCAGAATGTAAAAAGCAGTCGGGAGACTTATTGTCTGGGATTGCTTCCTATGTAAACACTTCCGACTGATGTATAAGCCAAGGAGTAAAAGCTTCAATCAAAGCAGCAAGGAGCACTGTGGGAATCCACAACACATGGTCACAGTGGAAGTGGCTGACCTTTAAAATCCTTCTCACAATTAACCAGGAAAAACATTTCAGTCAGGCTGGTGAGAATGTCACCATGTGCAAAACCTGGTGTTGTCAGGGTGTGTGTGTGCGTGTGTGCGTGTGTGCGTGTGTGTGTGTGTGTGTGTGTGTGAGAGAGAGAGAGTGTCAGTGTGATTGAGTATTTGTGTTTGGTTGTGTTGGGGGAGTGAGGTGGCACAGAAAAAACATCTTGGTATACAAATTGTTTGGTAATACTTGCTGAATAAACTGTATATACTAGAATATCTATTCAATATCAGAAAAACGTACCTCTACTTGAGAAAGAAAACACATAGTAACGGGTAAATTCCAAGAGGCACACAGGTGGATAAAAGCAAGAAAGTGGTGTGAAACCTCTTAATCACAGACAAAGTGGAAATCCCAAATACACTTTATCCCATAAGATGAATTAAATGTTAATCATTCAGTCCAGTGCTGGTATTGTTTTCCAAATCACCTCAGAGGCTTCAGGTGAAGAAAAGATGAAAACTATGCCTGCCGGGCTTCTGGATAATTTAATAATTTTGCCATCAACATGTGAGAAGTTTTATTTGCCAAAAATAAAAGTGCTTATATTTTCCTCAGATAAAATTTTGCGTTCACTTATTTTGAGGGAAATATACAATTACCCTAACATCTTTGGTTTTATAAGCTGCTCCATTTACGGGGATCCTGGCAATGCAGATACACATAAATGCGTTTCATTGAGAGAATGAGAACGCAGCTAGTATTTGGGGTATAGTAAAAGAGAATTATGGCATCGTGACTCAGCTGCAGTTTTAGAGTCCATCATATAATTAGAACAGTAATGCTGAACTGCCAAATTATCAAAATCATTTGCAGCTGAGAGGGAGTGGGAGAGGAGGCTCTCCAACCTAATCAAAAGTAGCGAAAAAAAACGTGTTCCACTTAATTAGAAACCATCATTTGACTAATGGCTGAATACTTATGTTTTAATATGGGACGGCTCTACATGCACACCAAGTGCAGAAAGGCCAATGAAACAAGAGTGAGGTTGTATATTCGATAAGGACCTGGCAGCTGTCAATATGGGGTGCTGCGGTGGCCAAACCCCGAAACATGTTCTTCGGAGCCAAACAGCCCTAACCCGTTTATTTGGACTTGAGGTAGCTGGTTAACCATAATGCAACATGTGGGCTTTTATGGACTGGCTGACTCAGCACGAGAAGAATTAAAACATGGAAACGGCAGGTCCCTTAGTGGTTTATAAACTAGGGTGGAAACATTGCAATTTGCATGCACCTGGGATCAACAAACGCCAAGCGGCTTCCCTAACTCACTTTTTAAAGCAGGTTGTTATTTCCATAACTCGAGTATCATTCTGACCTTTAGAAATAATCCAAGGCTTCACAGCGTGGTGCGGCTGAGTTTAATACCCTGGCTGATTAAGGGAGGGGAACAGCTAATCATAAGTGTTCCAGAGAGATCCATCCATTTGGGTGAGGTGTACAGGGACGGCTGAGCATGGGCCTCCGGAGGGTTGCATCAGTACTTAAATGGATTTCACTCCTCTGACCTTGCCTCATAACTGCAGGACATTGTCACCAGAGAGAGAGAGAGAGAGAGAGAGAGAGAGCAGGGGAAATTAGAGAAAGAGAGAGATAAAGAAATAAATACATATGGGTTGAGAGGACAGAAAACTTGAGTGGGAGGGGGAATAGAATCATTATATACGGGAGGAGAGAGAAAGGGGGAGAGAGAAAAAGGGGCAGATAGAGAGAGAGAAAAAAAGAGAAAGAGAGAGAGATCGGTGGAGGTGTTTTATCTATGTGTGCAAGGCCAAGGAATCCTAGGCGTTATGCCATGCTACCCAACATACCCATACGCTGGGCACAATGGCAATGGCATGTGAAAGGTCTTGACACGCTGTCTGCCCCACTATGATCACTCAACAGCACAGACGGCAGGAAAGGATGAGTCAAGGGAGAACATGGACGTTGTCGTTGGTGTTGCTTATTTAATAACACACAGAGAGTGGTGGTCAGCAACTCACCATGAGTTTAGTTTTAGGCACGCAGTCTGTGTGTGTGTGTGTGTGTGTGTGTGTGTGTGTGTGTGTGTGTGTGTGTGTGTGTGAGTCGGTGTGTTTGTTTGTGCATGCATGCACACATGCTCAACCGCTTATGTAAGCAATTCAAGCCCGCTAGTATATGAGAGATCAGCCTGACGTCACAACAACAAACTATTTTAATATTACTTTAATGTGTTTCAAAAGTCTTGCTTAGTTTCGCTCACTAGTCAGCATTCTAGTGAAAAGTGGCTGAAAGAGGTCAGTGCTAGATGTAGATCTCACGTAATGTTAAAATTGAGCAAACGAGGCTGACTAAGGTCACCGTTAAACTTCCACATAATTTGTACCGCTTTAACATTACGTGTTACCAGCACAAATGTTTTATACTTAAAACTTAACATAAATATACTCGACAAAGTGATTTCCACAAACGCCATGTAATGGTGTATATTCGCCTACCAAACATAAGTCGGCATCTTCTCTCACTCCAATGCCAGTTACTTCTACCAAGTGTTGCTAGGGTCTTTGTTCACAAACATACTGATCTCTCGTATAACTAATTCCAGTTATTGCCTGTTATTGTCTTTTCATCTAGAAAACAGGTGAACTTGGAGGGAGTGTTGAATGAAGTTCCCATGTATTAAAAAAATAATGAAATGGCATTTACAAAAAAATACTCCATTGCTTGTAGCTTTTTCACAACATGCCAGTTTAAATGATTAAGATTTGCTCAACAGTGGTATTTATTTAATGCTATGGTTGAATACACTGATAATATTCAGAATTTTGTGAAATTCCCTACATATCAGCCCGGCTTTGTAGTAGCTATGACAAAGCCCTACTCACGTTCTATCAATCAATGCAGGGAATGTTGGAACATAATCCTCTCCGTTGGCATTGCATGCATATTCTCACATATAAAATGTTGAAATATGTATTTGAATGGTAATTGAATGGTAGGCCTAATGGCAACAGTTTTGGACGAGCCTTACTCGGTTTATATAATGCTAGGGTGCAGAGTTAACTCATCTTTAACAGGTGACTGTGAACATTATCAAGACCAGTTCCCAAACCGTTTCCCTGGCTTTCTCAGGCCAACCAAATATAAAGCCCATGCACCACAAGAACCGCAATGCTAGCAGTAGATTAACAGAACGAAAGAGTATAGAAGCAATGTGAGTTATTTGATAATGCTAGCAGAGTAGCGGTAGCGAAAGTTTAGGAAAGAGCGGGAAACCACATCAGGGGGGGCATCTTCTGCCCTTAGTGACTAATGTTATTGGGTTCAATTGAAATGTCAACTGAACCTAATGTGTGTTGGTAATGACGTTGTACAGCAAAACAAAATAGCACCAGTTTTTTCCAAACCAGCCCAAATGTTATGTTGCCGCCCCATGCTATATTTTCCAAACAATCTAGCAACACTAAAGGCAACTAAGCTAGCTGGCAAGTTTGGTTGTTTTGTTGTATGAGCTGATTTTTTTTTTTTCATTATTCATTTTTTAAGACGTTTGTGTCATGCTGAGAATGAGTAAGGAGAGAAATATCATCCCCTGCAAACACAATATCTCCACTTCTTTCTCTTCCCGTAAACTTGCTTTCATTTAAACACCCCATCCCATCCGCCCCCTCACTCCCTCCCTCCCCCGATCACTCTAGCCGGTAACCTTTAACAGTACCAACTGCCATGGGCCGGAGACAGCCACGGACCGACAGTTCTGATTGTACGCCCACATCACATCAGCTTAGCCAATCAAGTTGTGGAAATCCCTGTGAGGGAGCTGACAGCTCTGATTTCTGTGAAGCGAGGACCACTTCCAGGGCAGCCCTGGCTAGACCTGCAGAGGTGAAGTCCAACATGTGCACCCAAGGCCTAGCAGGCAGGCAACGTGCTACCAAAAGGGGGGCTCTCCTCCCCTGCTCTTCCTGGCCCTGGGCTCAGGAAAGAGGCCTGAGAGTCTCCTGGGTGTGTACCACCACCACTTTTACTCACCACTCCGCAGAGCATTACATCAGATTTGATTGACCCCTGCCGGGTCCTTAGGTAACAGAGTAGCAAAGTATAGGAAACATTTTTTTTTTCAGGTGCCGTGTTTCTGTTTTGTTTCTATATCTTGGATAGGTCTGTTTTTTAAAAGATAAAGGTTGATCTCGGTTTTTAGGAAAGTACATTTATTTTACCCACTAGATATCAATAATACCATTTTTAGTCTTCGTTGCAAAGGAAAATCCATATACAGAACTGCAAATAGCACACCTCTTTCTTCAAATGATCACTTGCTTTAGAAAGTTAGCTTCCACAGACAGCTGCTAGCATACTGTTGGCCTTAGCAGTACTGCAGACAGAAGGGAGGAGCAGGATGTTCTAAACAATTGCCAAACGGGTATCAAATCATGACATGATGTCATTTCACGGTCTTCGCTATGATTGCTATGGTTACTTTGCAGGCAGACTAGGCACAGTGGAACTCTCATTGTTTCCTTAGCTGTAATGTTTTTTTTAGCACATTTTTATAAATATTGTACTTTTTGGTATAGGTTGCAAATCTTCTGTTCTTCAAGTATTTTATTTTTCATAATTGTATAACTTGAATCAAACAATTGGAGTGTTGAGTCTTTTCCTAAAATCTTAAGTCAGGAGCAAGTGATTATTTGCAATTTATTTGGTCAAATATTGCAAATATTACTTTAGATATTAGTTTTAGACCAAAACCTTAAGACTATTACGTTTTCATATATAATGTTAGGGAGGCGTGAGCCAAACTATCAGTGAGTTGAACTGAACGAGACTTGGGACATGAGCCAAACTGTCAGTGAGTCGACTGAACAAGACTTGGGGAATGAGCCAAACTATCAGTGAGTCGAACTGAACGAGACTTGGGACATGAACCAAACTATCAGTGAGTCCAACTGAACGAGACTTGGGGAATGAGCCAAACTATCAATGAGTCGAACTGAACGAGAATTGGGGTCGACTATCAGTGAGTCGAACTGAACAAGACTCGATAGTGAGTCGAACTATAGAGTGAGTCTTCAGGCAGAAATCTATCGTTCATTCCTGAACGTAGCCTACTACTAAGCCCTCGTGTCAAGTTTAACTACATTGTCTCGGTCTGTAGGACACAATGCAACGATATGTGCATACTAAAGCTATCCATAGATTGCTTGGAGCTGTAAGTGTTCATGAGCGAAAATATAAATTGATCGTTGATACAAAAGCATTGACTGGCAGGTATAAAATATTGACAGGCAATATTTAATAAGTCAGTAAAAGTTAGATTAATTTGACTTAAAAGTTAGATTAAATTCTAACAAAAATAATATTTATTAAAACCAACTAACTAGCTGGCTAACATTATTATGTCTGCTGGACTGCTCAACGTGCCCTTGTTAGATGCACAATGCATAGTTTCGAGTGTGCCGCTGGTGAGGGACACTCGCACGCACCTGCCCAAAGTCTCGCCACCAAACAGTTGGTATGACCTGCACCGAAACTTGGATTAGTGGCCAGAAGCGACGCCCTCCTCGTCCACTTCTTCACGGGCGCCTACTGCCTGCCTCCTGCCACCACTACGTCTCCAGAGCAGCCTAATACCCAAAGGGGACCATCAGAAACAATAACATAGCTTGACAGACATTAGCAGGGTGCTGAGCCCGATATGTGGAGGACCGACTGTTATTTTGGGGACAGACTGTAAATCGTGTGGACTACTAGATCGGAACACATTTTTATTAAAAGTTTATTTGAACCCTTCATAAACCCTATATATATATATATATGTGTGTGTGTGTGTGTGTGTGTGTGTGTGTGTGTGCATACATTTTAGGTAGGGGATGTTGTTTTGAAGGCAAAGGGTGGTCACACCAAATATTGATGGGATTTATTTCATAAATGATATAAAAAATGAACAATCAACATTTATATATTTTGAAAAGCATTCATACTTTTAAGAATTGTTTTTCAACACCTGCCTAAAACCTTTGCACAGTACTGTATTTTTTTTTCTCACTGTGATCAGAAAACAAAGGGTTCTGGCCCTGTTGGCAAGCAATGTCATATATATATATATATATATATATATATATATATATATATATATATATATATATATATATATATATATATATATATATATATATATATATACAGTATATATTTATTTTGTACAGTAGGCCGATATACTATGTGCTTCAATGGAAATAAACATATACTTTACCATTACGAATGTGAAAAAAAGCGATAAGACATGCAGATAAGATGTGCAATGGCACCACACATTACTATATTTCCTTTGCCAGCCTTAGTTTAGTGTCTGGTAAACGCAGAGATATGTGTCAGACACTTAGTTTGGCCTCTGGAGGCGAAGGGTGCTGTAACACTTGTCTTCTTATCTTCTTCTCTTTTTCTTTTCATAACAGGACATGTCACAGATATAATTGATATGAGATTTAGGGGGTACATTTGAGTGTAATTAGAATCTTGGTAATTGAGCTAATTAGATCTAATTGTTATGTGAGAGTGAGTTTGATTAAAACAGGTTTCCCCAAAACGAGGAAAAAATATTTAGTTGTGTGAGGTTCGAGTCTCAATTCTCAGTCTAATAAGGGAAGAAAAACATTGGCAAACACAAATATTTACAAACAACGAGAGGTTACAGGAACAAGTTGAGCAATGGTGTTGTACAGTCTGCAGAAATGTATAAAAGAGGGGAAGTTTAAATAGAAGTGTTCAAATATGTGCTAAATATTAGATTTAACGGATAATGGGAGCTGTTATAAACATCTGCCAAGAAAATGTATATCATTTGAATATAAAATATATTGTACTGCAATGTTTTGTTATTTTAGTTCACAAATTGACGTGGATTAATGCACAATCTTTGAATAATTAATAATAGTTGTTTTACTACTATACAGAAGCCACTTGGCCTCATCAAGTAACAGCAAGTAAATAACTTTGATTTTGTTGACTTTTTATTTACTTTTTATGTAAGAGAGGTGGCTAAGAGTACATGCCAAGACATCAAAAAGGGTGTAAGGTCGGTGCAGGTCTTTCATGTCGCTTCAAACGGATATCTACTGCACTGGAGAAGCTTATAAAAAAAAAACACGTCCTCATTCCTAGTCTTTTCCTTTTGCCTGGAATTGATGGCTATTGTTAATACTTGCTCTAAAGGAGCCATGTGTTGTCTTTGAAATTATAATTTATGGTTTAAGGTTATTATCATTCTTAACGTAGGTTTTGGGGGGAGTGGTTTTTGAGGGTGGGAACCAACAGCTTCCTTTTTGATATGTAAATTTTAGGGGATGAGAGAAGAACATAATCAAACTGTAAGAAAGAGAAGAGGGCTCCAGATCCTAACCTATCGAGCAGAAACTTCAAATATAAAACATCATTTATGGAAAGCACAGAACATTCAAAGTCTTTTAAAAGCTGCCCAGAAGGTTTTAGACATTTCTGCCGGTTCTGAGGAGTTCAGAAAACACTTTATTCTCTTTTGTTGATGTTGCATTGAAGGATACAGAATAACATTATATTATATATATTTTTATATATGTTATTATTATTATTATTATATAATATGCTCTTGTGAGATTGTCGGCAAGGTTTGCAGGGTGGTGGAGGGTTTTATGTTTAATTATAACATCAACCAAGTAACTGTTTATGCCACATAGATTATAATTTTTTTAAGTTTCGGATTTGTCTCACCTAAGAAAGCATTCCTGCAAATTGTAGCTTTTGTTTTTAATTGTTATGTGACTGTCCCATCAATAATAAACAAACATCTGATTTGCACCTCTCTCTCTCCGTGGAAAAGACATCTCCTCAGTGAGCTCAGGCTCTTCTGATTCTCTAGATGGCAGTAATATCCCTTGATCACCCGAATATGTATCCACATTCTTACATAAACAAAGATACAGACAGACACACACACACACACACACACACACACACACACACACAAAATGACATCATGATGATGAATGAAGTGCAAGCCCTTGTGTCTGTCTCTCCTCCAGTCTCTTCAGGTGATCCACACAGACCCAGAGAAAGTCAAACAGCAAAGCAGGAGCAGTGATCAAGGGGCACTCTCCAACTACGAAATGGTTCCATTGAAACAGCATTGCTAATGTTCTGATTAAGTCATTTGA
Source organism: Galaxias olidus (assembly GCA_026901105.3). Classification (NCBI taxonomy): domain Eukaryota; kingdom Metazoa; phylum Chordata; class Actinopteri; order Galaxiiformes; family Galaxiidae; genus Galaxias; species Galaxias olidus. The sequence goes on along the minus strand of JAPMUY010004017.1, from coordinate 209,552 downwards.
GAAGGGCAGGTTTAGCTTGGAGATACTCTAATGTGTGCTTTTAAGATGAAATCGATAGGGGAAGGCATATCCTCATTGAGCATCAGGGAACTGGTGGGTACCGACGTACTACAATGTCGCACACCTTCAACAGAAAGAAATGTCTTGTATGGAGTCGGAAATGTGCTCTAAGGTTTAAGGAGGACCATAGATAATCATGAAAGTCATTTAATTGTGTCCCTTTGTAGGCAGTCTGAGTTTCTTTCGGTATTTTATTTTCTCCCCCTCCAGACAGTTTTGCGTCATTTGTGCTGGCTTGGTACGCGGGTAATCATTTGAATTCCTCCAATGTGTTCAGAAGATGTCAGGGTGAAGTCTCTGATCTTGTTTAATATGTGACCAGCAGCTATAAATTACCAACTCCCTGAAATGAGGAAACATGGGTACTTTTAAATCTAAAGGGAGCGAAAGCTAGTTTTCACGCTCAGTGTTGTGTGTTACTCCCCTACTGATTCATTTCTGTGTATTTCAAAATAAAATAAAAAACAATCACTCGTAACTACATTTTTGTTCGATATAAGCATTTTTATTCAGAGCGATTTGAATGCCAGATGGGCGTTTATGTTTAAATAAACCTTATTTGGTCTAGGTGTTCCATTTGTTTACTGTGCCTCCTATGCTCCATACATCTCTGCATTCTCATTAAAATCAAATGCTGTGAGCTACAATAAAATAGAAGAAACAGATTGTCCAAACCTCTTTTGTTTTGCATTTTGAATTGCATGGGAATCTAAAACAACGAGGCCCTAAAGTGACTAGGGATAGTGTGTATTGTTAAGCTAAAGCAAAAAAAGCAACGAGCATTTACTTCAACAGGATCCAAAAACGAGGTGTCACCCATATTTGCGGCACTTACTTCTGCGGTGGGTAATCCATTTGGAGACTTACTGTAGGGAGAACGTGTACTCCTCCATGTCCTCCACCGAGAGCTTTGTTGATGCCATCTCCTGTTTGTCTGCCTGCTGAGGCGCCGCACTCCCTCTCACACTAGTGTCGGAGCTATTTATCTTGTTGATTGGCTTCTTCTGCGTGGAGCAGAAATCACAGAGAGCACATGCGGATGTCATTTGTAATCAAAGCAGGAAACAGGCCCCAGACTTATCTTCAGGGGACGCAGTGACAGCGCATGGCACATCGGAGTCCCTGTCTCTCAAACGCACTTCATTCAACACACAGAAAAAAAAGCGTAAATCACATACAACATATCAGATGAAGTATGCATGGCAAACCTACAGAGGGAGAAATGTGGCGCATTTAGATATGTGATGTTACATAGAAGGTTTTTAGTAAAAGGCTCTGTTTTCTCTGAAGTTGTTTACTGTCATAAATGCAGTCAACTGGAGTTAGATAGTGGGGTTTAAAATATTTCTCCACACTGATATTATGTATTAAGCCGCCAATGTGTTAACGGCGTTGCTTTCCCTCTTCCCGTCAACTCTGCTTTGCCTTTGGGTGGGCTTAAGCTTTTCTGCTGGAAGTTGTGAAATACTCCGTGATATATGTAAATAAGCACAACGTTTGCAGCTTTCTCCCCTTCGCCTAGCTCTCCCTGTCTCGCCTCTGCCCTCTCCACCTGAGAAACTAGGACCAGGATGTAATAAATCGGCCAGGGCACAATAAAAACTCCATCTGTTTTCATAGTGCAATCTTTGCCAAAGCAACCTCGAATTTACAGAGTGATGATCACAATAAAAAGGTGAAAAGGGGAAATAGAGGGAGGAGAGAGAGAGAGCGAGAGTGCGAGAGGAAAGGGAAAAAAAACTGAAGATATATAAACCACAATGTTCTCCGATGTCTCTCCACAATAAATTTAATGCAATATCTTAAGAGCGGATTTCGAACAAGGATTCCTGCCCTGTGGGCAAAGTGGTCGCCTGGAGAAAATTCATTTTAATTAGCCCTGCACCGCAGGTTGTGGGGGTTGAAATTTGATCCCCACTGCTCCCAGGTTGGGGCAGGCTGGAGATCACTCCACTTAATCATTAGACAACTGGCTTCGACTCAGTCACATTTAAAAGAGTTTGCAACGTTTAGGAAGTGGGGAAAACAGACCTGTATACTACAGGCATTGGAGGCATGAAACTAAAGTTGAATTTTTTTTTTTTGAGAAACCCTAGCTGATTAAGGACAGCCTTAATAATAATTTGTTACCCAGAGGATCTGGCTTTATGCAGTATATTCTTTACCAAAGGCCACCACAACACTCAGAGCACAACAGCAGACTGCCAAATGGAAGGCACAGTGGTGATGGTCATGAAGCCTTGCCAGATCACTGCAAAAAGTGGTTTTGCAATTACCACTTCAAAGTATGGCAGGTAACATACAGGCTTTGATTAATTTTACTTGAGTCCTCTGTTGCTCAAGAGGAGGCGTGTTCGAAGCGAGCAGTGTACAAAATGCCTTCACTGGCATTGCTGATTTCACAGAATTTGAGCAGCTTTGGCTTGTCAAGCAGATCAAAACTGTCTTTGAAGGCTGAAAAATACCTGTAAGTGTGAAATGTATTTTGACAAATCTCAGATAATAAGCCGGGGAGGTGTGTGCAAGGGTGCGGAGTGGGGCAGGAGGGAATAGGATGCTCATTTCAAGGTAGGAGCATTTCCTAAATCACATTGTTACCTTGCACTGCATTCCTCCCTGCACTTTAGCTCTCAATGCATCAGCCTTCTTCCTTGACTTCTCAGGGACTGCTGCAGTGGAAGGCTTCCCTGGAACACAAGGATGGACAAATACACACATGAGCAGTTACTCTCAATTTACCCTTGCAACATTTAAGGGTCACTTATAAGCAATTATTTACATCTGTAAAATACAATAAACTCATCATTTTTGACTGTTTACATTTAATACAATACATAAATTTTTTTTCTAAATTGCAATACCCAGGTGTACATAGGAAAGCTGGTTAGAATAGCATACATTTTCTACAAAATTGCTAAAATTATACAAACAGCAAAGGTTGTTAATATGTTAACATTATAGATTTACGTAAAAAAAGAAAAATACCACATTAACTAGAACATCACTTATTTAAATTAAATAAGGACGTCACAATTAAACTCAGTGTAGAACAAAAATTCTTCGTTTCTAAAGCAAGATGTCAAAATTTCCAGAAACTAAGTGGTCTGGAGTTCTAATTTCACTCAGGGCAGGTGGTAAAGTTGTTTTGCTGTAATGTCTGGAGACTTTGCAAAAGCAACAAAGACTTTGAGGCGGATATCACTTTGTGCAGTGAGAAGTAGGGAGTGACTAGAGTAACTTATGAAACTTCCCTGCATACCCATCTCCCACAATCTAAAAGCCAAGCCTTGCAAGCCTGAACGCTCTAATGCATGCAATTAGACATGATGAAAAATCGAAGAAGAAATTAAATTTGGTTGTAATACATTTCTTCATTCTTCTTTCCCTAGGAAAATTACTTTTGAAGTGTTTTTTTTTCTCACCCTATTTCTTTTCTCCTTTTTTTGCTGTAATTTAAATGGTAAGCCGCCAGATGTGTGTCTCATGCTTGAAGAGCCGGAGCTCTGCATTATTTAGCATATTAACATTCAGAGAATTTAAAAAAGGGTTCCTGCATTGCCTGGAGGTTGTAATTAAGTAAACCTTAGTTTGATACATGTAAAAATCTCACTATGAAAACTTTTTTCATGGAACTAGTCACATCTATATAATAAATATGGAAACCACTGAAATGATATAATTTTTATCTTGCTGCAGGATTAAATATATCAGGAATAATAACTTTTAAATATAGGCGACATATCAGATATATTTCTAACGGCTAAAATGTACTTAAGCCACAAAATATTCAGCTCACTTCTCACTTTTGGATTGACATCAGATTTAATTTTAACACAGCTGTAGTTCTTAATTACAGTTTTTTTCCTAGTAAACATTTGGAACGCCTACAGTTAGAAAGTAATAGGGTTATGCTTTTTATTTTCTGAGGAGAATATGTACTATTTTTCTCCCATGTGATTATATAACTATTTTTACTCATTTGTATATTAGTTTCTAAGGTAAAGATGAAGAGATATTTGAAAAATAATACAATACTCAAAGAAATTCAATAATATTATAAACAATCTTTACAACACTAAATATGAAAAGCAGAGGTTAATTTTTACTTTTTAAAACAAACCTTGCTTCACATTTATGTTTAATTTGTCGCCGTGTATAAAAACAAAATTCACAACAGGAACTACATATTCAAAACTTCAAAGAAATATAAGACTGTTTTTTATGTGTTTTTTTTAAATGTCTATACTTATTTTGTACCTGCTAACGGGAAACATTTGGTCATAACCACAAAACAAAGTAGATGTTTAGATAGGTATTCTACCTATCTAAAGTATTCTACCTATCTAAAGTAGTAGGCATTTTATGAAACAGCTAATGTCCAATATGCGCTGAAATATATTCATTGTCTCTTGTTTGGAAGTAAGCTAATGCACAACTGTTTGTTGACGAAGACAGTAGAAGCCAGAGCAGATGGCCCAAGGCCAGATGCTGGTCCACAAACCCTACAAGCACGATCAGCAGCCGCCGAAGCAACTGAAGCAGCCTCACAGACCCCCACCCCTGTCGAGGACGCTTTAATGGGAGAGGGCACCATACTGCAGCATCGCCTTTAATTATGTTCGCCAAGCCCTGATGCTCAGATGGTGTGGAACAGGAATTAGCACAGTGTTGACAGCTATAGGCTATGTCCGTGAACTTGGAGCCCGGCTGCCACAACCCTGCTTCTCCCAGGGCCAACAACAGCTCCTTGTGATCTGCTGCTCTCTGAGCTGTGTGCAAGACCCGGGCAGAGAGACGGAGGGCCTCGGGGCCACGACACTGTCGAGACCCGGGCCCCAGTTGCTGGTGGGTTGAGAGGAGACTGTCCGAGACCCCTCTCGATCACCTGGGCCCCTAATTGCCCTGTGATTGGACCAAAGTTGGCCAGGAAGCGAAGGTTAGTGAATCATTGCTTACCCCAGAGTGCTTGTCTTTGGCTAAGGAATCGCATGACTGTGGCAAGGTTGATAAGCAGGGTTTGCGATTAATTATGTAGCGACGTGGGAATTTGAACATGATGTTTGTTTGCTTGGTGGTGTGGCAACTTTATGAAATACTACGCGTGAGATTTACAAAACACTGAGTGGTCTACTGTGGAATGATTGGTAAGTGAAAGGGTTGTCACTGTTGAAGGTCAGACTAACTCTTATCTTTTTCTTTCAACAGCCTAAAGAAAAGACAGTACGGTGTGGTTGTCTACAGCAGTTATTTGGGATTTGTCACTTCAAGGTATTTTGTTTGGTTGGATAAAGTGTTACCCGCTGGGTATGTTTGTCCTGTACTATCAGGCATGTTTTTGGGGGAACACTTATATCAACACAAACAGATGTTGACTTGGCAAAGGTTAAAACTATCTATTTAAAACATAGACCTTGCCGAATTAATTGTGGGAGGGGGGTGGGCCTCACCGAAAGGGTATGATGTAACAGCTTCTTCTTTTTTTTTTTAACTATGATGACCAAGCCCAAAAGCCCCAGGGAACTCATCCTGAAAGTTCAGGGCAGCGCTCCAAAGACATTAGATGAGAAATCTTCGAAATTGTCAATGTGCTTAAGGGGAAAAATATTATGATGCAAAGCAAGCAACACACAAACCCTGATCCTCTGCATACAGTTACTGATCCACTGAATGCAATCACAAAACACTAATCTAATTAGTCATTGGAATTCAAACAAAGGCGGTGTAAACGGATCATTCAGTTAATGTGAAAGGTCAGCTCGCCCATACCGCCTCCAGCCATTCTGTATGTTCAAATGGAAAATATTCTCCCAATTATTCTTTGACAAGTCAAGCAAACTTGACGATAATATTTTTATCACATGGCATATATATTTTTGCATGACACCAAAGCCATTGGGGTGAAACAGCAACCATTTGTTAAACACATTAATGATACGTTATACCTTTTGTATTTGACTTACACTACACTGTAATGGATATTACACCTATTTAAGGGCTGTGGGAGGGTGTGTGTGTGTGTGTGTGTGTGTGTGTGTGTGTGTGTGTGTGTGTGCGGTTGGGGGGGGTGGGTTAGCCGGGAAAAAGTCTCAGTGTCAACTTCATTTATGTTTGACAAAAGGAAAGTATACTGTACTCTCCTCACTCAGACAAATCTGTAATGAGAAAAAATCATTGTGTTTAATTAAAAACACAGAACCATGCAAGGGCTCGGCATCCCACAAGAAAATAATTTCCACACTAAATAGGATTTCCATTTGTGGTCACGTTATAGGTGTATGTCCATTCTATCTCCAACCCAGAAGTAAAATGTCTCCATCTAACTGTCATAACACTGTGCAGAAGCAATGGAACGTTAAATAGATCCAAATGCAAATTGAATACGAATGTCAGGTTCAGTTAGGAAATGGCCGGGTTGAGATGCCGTGAAGGACCCCTTTTGGTCCACTTTTTGAGTAACAGATCAGGTTCACTTCCCAAGCCAACCCCCTCACCTGACTTTATACAGGCGTGTGTGTGTTGGTTTGTGTGTGTGTGTGTGTGTGTGTGTGTGTGTGTGTGTAATTGGGTCCCAGTGTAAGCATATCTTTCTGTTCTTGAAGGGACCGAGTACCCCCTTGCCTGTGTGCTGTGTGGCAGAGCATAAATCTCCCAGAGTGCCTCCCTCCCTGGCAAGGTAGCAGTGGGGACACTTCCCTTGTGGGTGTTAGGATCTCAGGGGGAGGTCACAGGTCACTCTGCAGAGGAAGTGACAAGCTGTGAAATGTAAAAGACCAATTTCTTCCACATGTTGCCGCGCTCGGAGAACACTGCCGAGCTGTCAGCCAGCATCATGTTAAAATGGGCCAGGTTGCTACCCAGCAGACCTGTCACAACTCATTTGTAATTAAAAAGCCTGTGTGATGTTTAAAGCTGAGCACCCCAGAAACTTTTCGAGAACTGTTAAATAAAGATGAGTCCTGCCAAAAACGTGATGTATTAATAACAGAGCTGTGTCTTTGTACTAGATCAATACCAAATGAGCCTGTGTTGGATTCGCCACACCGCCAGGATGTAGTCGGACCTGGAACATGGAAAAAAAAGTGTGTTTTAAGCGAGGAAGTGGACGGATCGTCATTGCTAATAGCAGATGTTATCTACTTCCTGTGTACAGAGGGTCAGTTTGACTCAATACATTTGCATGTCCTTGCTGCAAAGAAAGCAAGTTGCTCAAGCGTCGATCAACGGGAAGGTATTGGGCTACTACAACAGGGTCTGTCCAGGTAAAAAAGTTGCCTGCTGCCTTTGTGGGCTCCTACAAAGCTGGGCCAAGAACTATTAAGATGGCCAAATGTTATACTACAGTATGAGCTACCAGTCAGTTTAGTCACGGCCTCGCAAACAGATAAGGATTTGCAATACACCAGGTAAATTTAACCACTGGCGTGGCTACGGTGGCTATTCGTTCAGGGCTATCGCCCAATATAAAAAGACAAACAGTTTATGCGCATGGCTTGACAAACACTTTGTGCTCATGTCTTGGACTTTGAGAGTGTGCGCGTGTGTGAGTAAAAGAGAGACAGGGGGTTAGGGAAGACAGTGTGATATTGTCACTGCTGAGTCACACAGGTTACCCTGATAACGTTTGACGCTGTACTCTTGCGTGCAAACTCACAACAAATAAGATAGATCATTAAAAGAATATTTGGGTTCTGGGCTTAGCCCCGAATGTCTTTAAGGTAGGCTAAATCACCCACGCCTTCAACCATAGTAGTACATGCAAAATGAATGTATTTTATCCAGAGCACTTTAAAATTGTGCATCAATTGGTGTAAGAAATTGCAATGAAAGCCAAAGATTTGTTAATTAAACAACTGTATGAATTACACTATCCAGAAATGCAATGCAGGTGCCGCAAATGTGATTTTCTTTCCAATTATTACTTTATTCGCAATGCAATAATACTCATCCTCAGGAAAAAATCTCCACAAGAAAATCTTATATTATTTTAATGGTGTTCCGTCCACTGTCAAATATAATTAGCTAAATAGTTGTCTTGATTAAAAAAAAAAGAAAATCCTATATTTATTTTATTGCGTGCATACAAACCTTCTCACTTGAGTTCAGAAGTTTTATTTAAACTTGTTGTAGGCCAAATAGTTTGGAAAATTACACAGAAAAAAAACTAGATGTGCAAATTACACTTTTATGACTTAGACTTTTAGACTTCTAGAGTTATTATCACAGAGCTGGCCTTTTACATTTTTATCTGAGAACTGTTCGTTGACAGTCACTGTTACCACCTTTTTGTTGTACATTTAGCCCGTTATTTTCTTTGTAAATATAGTGTCTACAAATTTTTACATATACCCTGTTTAAATAGTTGTCTTCCAGATTATGCGCACGATCAGGAAAATGCTGAACTCTATTCTAATTGAACAAACGTCTGTTTGAAACTACTTATCATGCATGGAACATTGTAATAACTGAACTGCCCTCAAGCAAATTCACCTCCACTAAGACCTGTCACTCTCGTCATCCCTGCGTCGGTGACATTACGGTGACATTTGTCCCCCACAGTGGCATAGTCGGTGGCGGCATGCAGAGTGGCGGAGACAGACCCCTACCTGGAAGAGAGGAGGAGGAGCAGACAGAATCAGCCGACAGGTGGATAGAGGACCCCCTGTGACACCGCTCCCCAGAGAGACCCTCTTCTTTGCCGCTGGGGCCCGGCTGTGGTGCGGGGGCCGTATGAGGGGTCCGATGGGGCTCCGGTGGGGGGACAAACGTGGAGATTGGCAGGGTGACGGGATGTTCGGGTCCCTCGGAGCTTCCACTAGGGAGCCTCTTCACCTGAGACACAATAGAAGATTAGAGATGAGCTGGGTCGGTATCCGTGGGGATGCCACTACATAGGTTACGCTCTAGGACTAACATCGCTGTGAATTTACATCAGCATTATCGCCATTGGCATCTTCTCTTATGTATTTAATTAACTGGTCTTTTAGATGGGATAACGTATTAATGCAAATATTTCAACGGAGTCATTCTGGAAAAAAGACAGAAGAGAGAAACCTTTGTTCTGGCTTTTAATTCAATTAAGCTGTGTAGTAATTGGATCAGTGCACAAGCTCAAATGCATCCGGATATGTTTAGTAAAGATGTGGTTTGTTTAAAATCTGGGGCCAATTTCCAATTTTTCCATTAGAGACATCTACCACAGACTATCTCTCCGGACATACCACCCAGTCGCCAAGACAATGGTTCAAACCAGGTGACAGTCCAACGCCCATGGAAAGTGGAGGGGAGGTGGGGGATGTACTGAAAAGATGCAGAAACAGTCACAGGCCTCGTGTATCGTCAAATATTATAAGGCACACGGCTATTATGGCTTTGGCGTGACCAATTTGTGAAAGGCACAAAGCAAAGGTTTCTAGGGCAATTTACTAAATATTGCTGACTGTTTGCGAATGCGTTAATTATTATGATCAGGGACATATCTATTTGTATTAAGCGGAAAAAAAAACTCACTTTAAGAAGCCCAAAAAGAAAGAAATTTAAAAAATAAATTTATTTTTTACTAAATCAGTGTTTACATAAATGTACTTATTCAGAAAATATGATTTGGAATGCTTTTACACTAATTATGGCCCACATACAGTATGGCTCTTATCATTATGGTGCTCGGGCCCTGTAGTGCTAAAGAAATGGAGAGAAAAGAAACAAACTGAGGTTTTACTTGGAGAGACACATTCTAAGCATTGACTGCCTTATTGAATGATTCTATTAGAAAGCCCAGAAAGTACTGAACAAATAAGGGGGCTCTGCATGGTTTGTGAGGCTTAATCCAATTGATTAACGTGGTGTTTAATCACTTTCATATCGTTATGAAATACTGTATGCGAGGGCAAACTTTTCTGAAGGAGGGAAAGTTAAAATCAAAAGAGCGATTCCCAAACTTGTCCATATGTAGAATGCAATCTTTCCTACTCTTTCGGGTGTATTTACTCTGATAGACATTCCCTTTTTAATAAGATAAATGTTCCTATGCTATACTTTACCATAGGCATCAGGGCTGTCTGGAAATAGCTGCCCCATGTGGCAACACACACACATACACCCACACACAAACAAACAAACCTGAAAGTACAAGTTGCAAAGCCAGTTGTCCAGATCGGAGGATATCAGGTCTTCGATCTTGCTATATAACGTGAGGTGCTGAGTGGGGCATCCCCTGAGGAGAGGGGTTTTAAACCTGCCCTGGATTACACGGAGGCCACTGTCGCAGACAGGAAAGGCCCCCCAGCCCAGCACAGCGCTGGCATGGCTGTTCTCCCCAGGTAAAGCCACCAGCCTGAACAGCAGCACCATGGAAGGCACGATGTCACAGGTAGCCGGCAGGATCTACACTCACACAGAAAGACACAGGCATCAGAACGCACTGTGCACGCACACAGGCATGGGGGGTTTCGACTAGGATGTGCACACACCAACAGACAAACAGGTGCACATACTGCATACCCACAGGTGTCTTTTTCTTAATCTCCTCTGCATAGAACAAACACCCCGAGCCCTGGATGCTTGTAACTGCCGGTCCTAGTGGACTATCAGACATTTGCCTAAAAAGAGATGTTTAGGAGATAATGAGGCACTAAGTGGGGTCGGAATGGATTGAGCGCCTCGCTTTAAGAATGGTGGTTTATTGATGTTAAAGCTAGGCCTGACTGGTCAGGTTAAAGTCTTATGGCTTTGTCGGCTGTGGCGCAGTAACAACTAGCCGACATTCATTTTTGTTTCCATGGAGAGCTGTAGTAAAAAGTACACGTCTTCATCAATAACCAGAGGGGATATTTCCTCCTTCAATTTGTTGTAATTGAAAGTGCGGAGGCCATTTATAGTACATAGTACAAAAATTCACTGTATGGAATAATATCACATATCCAGAGTATGTATATTCATTTTATATTGTTTATCAACTGCAACCAAATAGCTTATCCTATAGATAGACGTGTGTGTGTGTGTGTGTGTGTGTGTGTGTGTGTGTGTGTGTGTGTGTGTGTGTGTGTGTGTGTGTGTGTGTGTGTGATGTGTGCGTTTTTTTCTGTGTTATAGCTGAGGCTCCCAGGCCTGGATGACATGCACTGGAGACTGTCTCAGGTGAAAGAGCTAGCAGAACCCTATGCCGCATGGTCCTTTAGTCCGCTGGACAGGCTATTAAACGATTAGGAAGATCACATTTCATTCAAGGCAGACTGATGACGGAAAAAAACAAACTTGTTTTGTCCAGCTTACTAGCATTCCAGATGACTCCATTTCGCAATGACTTATCCCTTGTTCATTTAAAAATCAACCCCCAAAACAGTCAAATGAGAGAGCATTATAATTATAACAGGATTTTGAAAAAAAGAAATGTATCTTAAGATAGATGTTTTCCCCCTTATCTTCCCTTGCCTCTTCCTCTTGACTATTAAGAATTAGAATTGTATGCTTCCCACAGGAAGTGCACACTGCCCAAAGACTGTGGGCCCGACACCCTTCATGTGCTCCCTCGCATGGATCTCTGTGACAGATCTGACTGAACGGCTCTGCTCTTTCTGAAACCAACCCCAGCTACACAAAGAGGGGGGGAGGGGGGGGATAAGCTCCCGGCTTCCTCCTACTATTGCTAATTCCTCATTTCCTCTCAGAAGGCACCACAAACACTCCCCAAGTCGCACACTAAACGTGGGCAAGAGGAGAAGCAACACTCGAGCCAATCCCCATAGTCTAAGACAAATCTGATCAGCGCTTCCACTGCTAACAACAACAACAACAACAACAACACCACCATTTATAAAGAGGCAGCCGAGGCTCGGGAGACAGAAGGGGAGAGTGACACAAGGCGTTTGCTGTGGCGTATTTAAACCTTTTTACCTCTGAATCAGATTCCCCAGATTCTCAACAAGGTCCATATTCAGTTTTTGCCAGCTTTAGCCTTTTCTTTATGTGAGATGGGAGCCGCAGACAATATTATGGGAAGGCTGAGGCCTCATGAATACGCCCACCAGTGCATTGACAGTGTCCATATGTGCGAGCTAAGGCCTTTGGATTTGCCATGTCTGATCCTCGGCAGAACTCTATGAAAAAGAGAAGGACATCCGAGGTGGATTTGGTAGCTTATGTGTCAAAATGTTTTGGGGATGAATCTGGTGTTATGCATCTCTCTGGTCATTGTTAACCATTTAAAATGAGAACCTGGTTTATCCAAATTTACTTTTGAAGATGTTCTATATATTTTCTGCAGCTTTTCTGCAGACATTCAGATCCATTGGAATTAGTTGGTAATAATTTGTTGCTGGTGGTTTCATATCAAACAATTTAACTGATGCACTGCTACCATTAGTTTGCCAAAGTTTTGCATTCGTATCATTTTGTTAAAAGAGGATTGAAACATGATTTGTAAACTTCCTGTGCTTTGTCTCATCATACATAAAAGTTTCATAATATTTCATATTATATTAAATAGTACATTTTGGTTACTGCTGCATAACGTATTTTTCTTTTCCTGAATTATAGACTGACTGATAGACAACATATTTCTCTGCATTTGTACTTCATTTTCCTTCCAATAAAGCATTGCTTCCCTACATAAATGAATAATGGATCTCTAGTTTGATTTACATGCATGGATTGAATGTCATGTATGAGAAGTTGCTGTTTTATTCATATGAGAGATCCCTGAAGAAACCCCTAGCGGCTCTATGGCATATTTTAATATATCACTCCATCCACTTCTGTACACAGTTACTGTTAAATATAACTTTCCAAACCCTTTGAATCAGTAACCTACTCTCTGCAGCCCCTGATGAAACGACGGGGTAACAGAAAGAGGGGGAAATCTGGATTCCAAAACCGAAATTAAACATAAAGTAGACGGTACTGTCATTTCAACATGGTGTGTGGATTGTTGGCTTTCATCTGAACGGATTGCCTTTGTTTGTTTTAAAATAGCATTTAGTAAATTCGGTATTGGATTTCACTTCAAAGGCTTCTCCCATCTTGGAAGTAAGTGTTTAATGCAGAGTCAGTGTCAAAACATGCTTGCAGATGACGCATATCTTCTATGTGTATCTTTCCTATCACACAAACTATATCTTCAAGACGGTATTATCAGCCTCCACAAATATTGTTTTAATAAAGCTGGTCTTATTGAACAAACTCATACAGCCACAAATCCCACCCTGAGCCTGCTCTGTTCAACAAAAACACACTGAACACAATTAAAATGTTACAATGGTAATTTACAGTATCATTGGTTATATTATTGAGCATTTGGATTGATTGAGGGAAAATTATACATAAAAAAGGTTTTCAGGTGTAAAAATCTACTCTGAAATCTGAAAAATTTAATCTAAAATATTATGAAGCGTCTTCCCAAACAGCAGAGGATTCAAACAGAATTGTATTTCCTTGCTCTGGACTGCAGCGACGCTGTCTTACTACTGTACTTACCGGGAACAGGCTCCGGTTGATGTGCAGATCAGTGTCAAAGAAGTGTCCTCCGTGCTGCACAGGCTCAGTGGTCCCTGCCCATTGCTGCTCTTTCAGACGGGACCAGGTCACAGCGTGGCCCCCTAGGCTGCTGTGGAGGGCCACACTGACTGAGTAGAGGCCCTTGGGGAGCTTGTCTTTCACAGCACGCAGGCAGCGCACACACACCTCCACAGGCTGGGGGCAATGGCTCTGCTTTCGCTGAAACGGGAATCGTTGGTTAGCACAAGGGTTAGTGAAAAGGTTTGCATCGGGTTGAGGATTTAGCATTACCGTTACCAGCCATGATTATTGGTATTTGGAGCCTTTGAAAAGACCCAAAGGTTAGGCAGACCACAGAGATATGGTAAAAGGGTTTGCCTCTCATGCACTCTTACGTCTACAACAGACATTTTTGTTTCTCATTTAATACAGTCAACATCTTTAGTTCAGTGTGTGTGTGTGTGTGTGTGTGTGTGTGTGTGTGTGTGTGTGTGTGTGTGTGTGTGTGTGTGTGTGTGTGTGTGTGTGTGAGAGAGAGTGAGAGTGTGTGTGTGTGTGTGTGAGAGAGAGAGAGAGAGAGAGAGAGAGACAGTGTGCTTTTTGTACCCTAAACTTGTGTGTACCCTTAATGCCCATTCTGGTTTACTGTGCATGTTTACAATTAGCAAAGGGGGGCTTTCCTTTCTAAGAAAAGCTCTGACTCAACGTGTTCTTCCTCAGTGTGGTACGTATCAACTGTAGGAAAGGTTGAGAGACGGCAGTCTATTCTCATTGGTAATTTTACTTTCTATAGTGTTACACAATGTATTCGAAACCTCCTCGAACTAATCCTTCCCGTCTATGGCGAGAGTGCAGTGCATTCATTGAAAAGCTGCATTTGTGATACCACAACACCACAATTACGTAAACTATTTGCAAGCTAACGCCATTGTTTTTCCCTTCCACCACTGGAGTTGGCACTCGGATGTTCTATGCTCACCATACTGTACACAGATGGAATTATCAGCAGAAAGACACGTTTGGCACATTTCTGTCAGTGGCTGTCTGCAAAGATGCCCATCAGCTCCCATACCCACCGAAGGGCACAGCTCACTTGGCATTATTTGGGAGACTGAGAAAGAGAGGGGGGGGGGGGGGGACTGTAAACACTGGGGATTAGCAAAGGGAGTGGGGAGTTCAATATGCAATCTAGGAGTGCCTGTGGAAAGTCATACGCTGGCATCGCCAAAGTGTGGGAGGAGGCATTTTTGCAGCACGCATTCCTAAAAAAAGACACCATCAAACTATTTCGCAATATGTCAATGGAAGACGCCCTTGTCGTAAAGGGTAGAGCGCATTAGTGAGAAGGTGACAGAACTAGGAACATTGCGTCTGAGGGTCCAAGTGTAGATCATGGTTTACGATGATGATGTATGTTGGTTCTGGTTCACTTGGAATGGCTCTTTTTGAGATTGGAGGGTGAGTAATGGAGAA
The DNA here is from genome assembly GCA_026901105.3 of Galaxias olidus. Lineage (NCBI taxonomy): Eukaryota > Metazoa > Chordata > Actinopteri > Galaxiiformes > Galaxiidae > Galaxias > Galaxias olidus. The sequence goes on along the minus strand of JAPMUY010004017.1, from coordinate 194,531 downwards.
AGCTACGCCGACAGTTTAGCAATTCATGAAACATAATCAGAGAACAATATAAATACTCATTCAGTTCCCTGTCCCCTATGGCATCAAGAATGAAAAGTCAATCTGCTCCTCACAGTTCTACTTGGTCTCTGTCATTACTTATATCTGTTCTGATGCACATATTAATATGTTTATTTTTTTACTGTCTCAAAAATAATGATAAATAAAATAAATTTATAGTTGTACTGTTATTATTATTATTTTATCAATATTTTTACAAATCAATATAGGACAATTACTGAGTTATATAATAAGGCTTAGTGTTTGGCTGTGCAGTGATTCCAGTTGGATATGGTTGATGAATCAATGAACCCCACAGTTAACCTGCTCGGGCCCACTTGAATAGCCTAACCTGGTCCACTTCAGGGCCCATTGAAACAAACGGTCCGCTGTGCGTTTACGTAAGGAGATCACCACAGGATAGCCTGACACCGTTGTGTCTCCAATATCGTACACACACACACACACACACACACACACACACACGCTCCGTGCCAGTCTCTGAGAGGGAAGCCGCGTGCTGAGCCCTACAGTAATGCCTCACAATCTCCTCACTGAGCATCATTGCATTGAGAACAACAACAACAGTTCAGGCAGAAGTGAAATTAGTATAATTGGTGGTAAAGCGGTTTAGCCCACACATCCAGGAGGTTAACGCTCTAAGCCCCCACAGTGGTGAGGGAGACGGGTAACAAACAAAAAATAAAATACAATCGCAACATTTACATTTTTTACTATATGCGTCTTTAAAAGCGACCATTTCTGGTTCACACACGTCCATAAACTGTCCTCACGTACGACGACACGTTTGGTCGCGAGTCAAGACATCCAGGTTAAGGTAAATGGCGAAGTGAGCTAATTTTCCATATCAGAGGTGGTATGTTTGCCCGGAGCCTGAGTCATGCCTTAAGTGCCATAACATTACACCACTCCTACAGATGAGATCAAAGGATCAAGCCGAGGATCGGAGGCAGTTTTTCTGGCAAGCAGCCGGCCTTCGCCGAAAACTTCTTTTCAGGCTTTTCCACACTGACTGATCACACAAAATACACAATTAATAGACAGGAAATGCCACATAAAAACTTCTTTTCTTTCTTAGTATAGGCTAATATTCAGAGATTAAGCTTTCTCGTTAATTATTTTCATTTTAATTAGTAAATCTTAATTAACAATGAACATTTACCCTTAAAATTTTTGGCTTCGGAAGGAAGGGGGGGGGGGGGGGGGGGGGGGGGGGGGGCGTGTTGCAAAAAGGAGTGAATAAATATGACAATCTTTTTGGGACCTCCGGGCAGGATTACTGATGCAGGCAGACTTAGTTATTAAACACGTTCTAAATTAAATGCCTCCATGAATTTTGTACAGAAATATATTTTCATAGTTTTGCATGCCAAATGTGACATTTTTTATTTCAGATTCATCTGCAGCAGTCATTTTGGGGAAATGTCATATAAACAAAGATTTTGTCATTTACCAATTGAAATTACTATGCATGGCAGGTTTGGCCATTGCTTTTTTCTCTCCCCTCCTCTTTGCCTGTGCTCGTTGTTTCAAGTCAGCAAGCCATAAAAAATCTTTATCTCTCTGAAACACAGCAATTTGGGAGATAATCGAATGGGGACTGGGGGGCAGAAATGCCAGTCTGAGGAATTATACCACAATCTCCCCTGCATTTACAACCTTCCTCAAAGCCAGTTGTCACCCTGGAAGGAAAGCCTGATAGAAGATTCATTACATCTTTAAGCCGGTATGGTGGCACAGCCGTCTCATCTTCAGCTTCGGAGCAGCAGCACTCTCTGACTGCTCACACTGTCTCTGCAGACGCGTCCCACTGACTCTGCTGGCTCCTCTCTCTCTCTCTCTCTCTCTCTCTCTCTCTCTCTCTCTCTCTCTCTCTCTCTCTCTCTGTGTGCTTCAAGGAGACAACCCAAAATGTTGCAGAGAAAGGGACGTTTGATTTTTGTACCTGACTTATGTATTGCAGGAATGATGCCTTTATTTGGCTTTATGTTTTGTCTGTGTGTGCGTGCAGAGAGGCTACTGCGAGAAAGAGAGAAAGGGTGAAAAATATGTGATGTTTCACTGACAGACAGACAGCATTCAGTGCAGGATTTCACATATTTACATCATTTTTCTCGTATTTTTGTTTCTCTTTTTTTCTGTGTCGCTCCGGCCAGAAAACATCTTAAGCGAGATACCGTCTCCTGTATCAGGGAACCCGCTTGGACGAGAACCAATACAGAAATCTCCCTTCCTGTGGATGTGCCCTGTGCTCACTTGTGCTTTTTTTTTTGCTTTTCTTGTTTGTGGTGGTTAACTGATCATACCTGCCAGATTAGCTGCAGTGTTTTCCTGGCCCAGGGTGCCGAGGAGGATTCTGGGACTTCAGTCATCTGGCCGTATTTGGCGATCACTTCACCTTGGCGCTCCTGAAGTGCCGTCGGCGAGTGTCTCTCATGGCCGCTGCGGACACACACGGAGCAGTAACCCTGTTAACAGCCACCTGCATATTGGACTCTACTTCTCTTGTTTCACTTTGTAGCCAACAGCAGCCAATCTAATAACACAACAACAAACACTTTCCACGCCCCCCCCCCCACCACCACCACCACCCCCCTTCCCCTCCCCTCTCTTTCAGCCTCAGCTTGGCCTTTCAATCTTATCTGTGGTAATGTAATAAACGGTCGCTCCGCTCTCCCTCCTCACCACCTCTCTTAATTCCTCAGAAATAAAGCAATATCATAGCGGCCGCCTGCGAGTGTGGATAAGGTGGTTGTAAAAGGACGGATAATTCAGCAAATAAATGCTTAGCATCAAAGGCACCAACTGCTTTCTCTCTGTTTGTCTATCAAAAGTATTACATGTGCTTTCATCAGTTCACAACAAGGCTCAATGGGCTTCTCTAATGCAATTATTCGACCTCCATTAAATCAAAAACAGTGAAAAGAAATGAATTACACATTTGCTGTAAAAAAAAACAAGTCAGCCCCTTATTTGTTTTAGCACCAAGGAAAAGTGAAATAATTTCTCATTGAATATCAGGGAAATGTAGCCCTAGGTGATGTGTAGACCATCTCCCATGTCTAATAGCCACCCAGCAATGATATCAAAAGGAATTTGCGGGGTTCAAGGCTGCATGAAGGAGGTCATCCTGCCAAACTCAAAGCTGCATTCGTTTGACAGCACTGGTGTCCAGCTAACACCCACCATTAACAACAAGCGCCAAAGGTTTGACGTGCATTTTCTTGATTTTGTCCTGTCAGACCGCATGGTACTTCATAATTACTAAAAACTTAAACATGGTAAGCGGATTGCCTTAGGGTTTTACGGGTGAAGATGTGAAATATGATCTTGGACGGAATTAAATGGAGCAAAAATTGATGCTCCTCCTAGTCCAGTGACATGGATGGATGTTCATGCCTGACAGACATTACACAACTAAAATGCAGCAGCACAGAAAACACAGCACATACAAATAACATCTTTGAAAGCCAAGTAGAAAAAAAGAAAATGGTTAAGGCACATTTCATAATAGCACAGAAATGACACATAATTCTATAAAAAATATCAAGTCAATAAAGCCAATGAACTCACCAATGAAACGATGTACTCAGCCTGTCATGCTGAAGATGTCCTTCTTGATCATAAACTTTTTGTGAAAGGGGTTCCTTTGAAAGATGAATATGGAAAAGTTAACCAAAAGAAAAAAAAGTTAAAAAGGTAAGTAAAACATTTGATTACAATTCCTTTTGCAGGGCCTGTTGGAAAAACGTTGCGCCAATTATTGTAAATACAGACACAGTGGTGAGACTATAAAGTGACAGAATACAAATTAATTGTCGAAATATAAAACACCAAACCTTCAAACTACAGTTATGCTATCATATAATCTTTGCAGAACTTAAAATAGTAGCCTAGACTACATCTGGTTAATTTGATGCATACTTAAATAAGATCTTGGTAAATCACCAGGGAGCAAACCAAATCTGGGACGCAGGAAACATACCTTTACATCCCCACTTAGGAAGGACATTAGTTTGCTCTTCCTTGACCACTTGCGCTTTGAAATCCCTCTTTGACATTCCTGGTAAGAATATAAGCACACATGTTCTGTGGATAGGGCGGTGTATAGTATAATATAACAGGCTATAATACCTGCAGTAACTAAATATCGAACTGTAATGGCAACCTTGTTAATTGTAATGCTTGACGAAAATTTCCTCTAGTTACATGGAGCCAGAACACCACACTCTTTAAACACTATCCAGGAACACTGTCACACACGCTGATCTCACAACATGACCTCCAAAGCTTTGTGTCTAAACGGAAATGCAATTATTTTAAATAAAGGTGTACATTGTACGGTGAATAATGTTCTTTAATGAATTGCGAGCACAAAAGAGTTGGAGAGTGTCCACAAAGTAAAATGAGGCACGACACTGAAACGGCACAATCAGTACTAATAACGAGGACCAGACTGAAATGTTATCGTTGCATCTGCACGCCATGACGTCTTGTGGAATTGTTTTCCTGCCTATTCAAAACTCCATTTTCTTGAGATCATTTGCAACACCTAATTCCCTTTCAAGTAAGATTATGGTTCTATATATGGAAGATAGTTTTTCATTCAGTTCAAACATGCATTTATATTTCTTCACATCCTCAACGGGGATTCACAATGAAAACCCCATGCTCTCAATTTCACCTCATTTCTAAATGTTGGAGTACGAAACAAATTGTATAAGCTCTTCAAAGATCTTTACGCTAGTTCCTAAAATCCCTTCTTCCAAAAAAAAGGCGGGTTGAAAAAAATAGTCACGCTCTATTTTTCCTGAAAAGAAAATAGGATGGTTGACAAACCACAACCGATATGCAGGCTCCAATGAGGATCTCTGCATAATAAGGCACAAAAACAATACCACTCTGTCCTTATAAAAACATTAATATATTTTGTAAAGATGTCCCTAGTCCCAAACAACAGACTATGAAATCACTCAAATGAACTAAACATGGTTTCAAGGTTAATAAAGGGCTTTGAACTGCGTTCTATCGAAAGCTATTTCAGTTCAGTGCATCTGAAAGTTAGATCAACTACATTGTGAATAAAATGCACAACTTTTGAAAAGACAGGGGGGGGGGGGGTAACCCATGGAGGCACATAAATCACTAAAAGACAGAATCCAGAGTGTGGTTAGTGAACACACTGTCCATTAGCTGTATAATGGACTGGGCTCATGTGTGGGTGAACATGGGAGATGACACAGATATTCCTCTTTGTGGTGCTGACCTGCTCCAGTGAAAGGCTGCCAAGCGTGATCATGTCAGGCCGCACACGCTCCCTGAGCTGCTGGGCGTAACAGGGAACCACCTCTTCCCTCTCCGCCATCATCCCTGCCGCCTCCGTCCCATCCCCAGCCTCGGTGAGCCGGCAGCCTGGAGCGCCGTGCTGCAGCAGCAGTGCTGGCTTTGCCGCCCTCACCTCCAACACATCTTTATCCCTGGGGGCTAGCACCATACCTGGAGAGACACGCGTCAGTGGGTATGCACGCACACACACACACACACACACACACACACACACACACACACACATACACACACACGCACACACCCAAGCAGACACATATTCAGGCGGATGCACACAATACCCAATGCCTGTTGTAAATACGTAAGGATTAAAAAAATCCCAGACATACACACACACACACAAAAATCAACATATCACATTTCAATTTGCATATGCTGAACACTAGATATGCTTAAAAATTTCTCTAAATCATATTATCTACACATAAAATACTGTGATACTGATCATTTAATCATACCAATACAGCAATAATATTAGTATGACAGCAATGCTGATTCTATGATTCTACGCATCTGACATCAAACACAATTTCAAAATCATGGTTATTGTTTATTGTTTTTTAGGCTGATAATATGTCATTTTCTGCATCGTATTTTTTTCCTACTGCTGCCGGTGTAGGTCTTCATCTTTGTCTTTCATCTTTGGTGAAAAATCACTTAGTTATTTGAATACCTTGTGCATTCAACGTGTGCAGTCCAATGTGTGAAAGAAACAAAGCCGATCAATGTAGAAACTGTTGTTTCATCTCCTAAACTAAAGAGATGAAACATTCTAGGAGGTAAACAGAGGAGCCAAAGATCTTAGTGAGAATGATATCTCCAGGAATCCTCCTCGAAATCGCAACCACTGGCCTGTGTCCATTTGATTAATACCTCGTATCTGTCCAAACCTTTTCTTGTGGAATACACATTTGTGTTGTGGCTCAGTGTAAAAGGGAAGACAAAACGCAGTACGATTCATAATGCTCCAGGATCAGCAGACACTGGTGCCTGTCTGTATGTTCAAGACCACAGTCTACACCGGTGGGAGGCATGCACACAACAGCATAAGGTGATTGTCTGCGAGTCCATTGTGGCACAGCCGAAGACTACTGGCAGCAACAGTATGCAGGCAAGAAAGCTCTGCCTATTGCATGAAACTCCTAATCCAAGATCCTCTTTACTTTTTTCGCGGGATTTCATGTACATTCAGAGACAATGGAAGTGCTGCTAATCTCAGTTCTACAGCTAAATCCATAACAATGGCAAATAACATGAGCGGGCTAAATTCTCCCATGTTCAAGCAGGTCTAAGCCCATCACTTGAACGGCAGAATTACAAGGGAGATGTGTCATGTCAACAGGATCCGGTGCCACTGTCTTCCCCGTAACAATGCTAAGCTTAAAACCACCTCAACGTCGCCTCTTTGGAAACATATTCAAATGAGCTCCTGCTAATGGAAAAAGGCATGCCTGCTGGAAGACAATGGAATGTGCTTGGAGAGCATGGAGACTTTGACGGTGTGGCCATTTGAACTGTTAGCCTTTGTTTTAAAGAAACTTTGTCATTGATTATTAAATGTACCCTAGTTCTTCTATTATGGCAATGCCAGCATGTCTTGTCTTGTTTCTGTGTTATAACGCAATAAAAAAAGAAAAATATTTTACAACATAACTTTTTTAAGTTTGGAGAATGTCATACCTGGCAAGTCGATGATGGTAGTTGTGTCATCTGTGTCCAGCAAGTCTGCCATTTGTTGATACAGTCCTTTCTCATCTTCATGGCATATCGCTACAGGTCAAACAAACATTACACATTAACTGGGACATTTAGTCATAGTGACCATCCCTGTAAAGCTTGGAAAACGACCTTTAATTTAGTCGGTAGCATAAAAAGAGTATTAATATGCCTCCTAGAACACGTGTCAACGTGTGATCTGATTTGGTTTGGGAGATCCTTTGATATTACAGGACCGAGATATCCAGAAGAGACAGGTGAACTGGATTGCCCCTTAATAACCATGTTTCATTATAACATGCATATTACTTGATTCCCAAGAGGATGGTTTTAATAGGCACACGACAGCGTGGGCAACTATCAATATGGCTCTGCGACTGTCGTTTGATGGGAGAAAAGCTGGAGAAAAATGAGACTGACCAATGATTCATGACCTTCATGAATGACAACGAGTGGAGAACTAACTGGAGCCAATCTCATCATTACCTATGCGTACATGTATTTACATAGACCATTCCAACATCTAAAATGGATGGCCAGCAGTGATCTTTCTCACCTCACTTTAATGAACCGAGGAGAACTATTATGACAAGGAATGGCATACTTAATTCCAGCTCATCTTCAGTGTCGACCCCCGCCACCCTGCATCGCCTTGGGTTGGTTTTCTCCACAAATGCTGGGTCAAAGTAATTTTGGCGATGTTCATTTCCTGTGGAAAGTGCAAGGGAAAGTGAGAGAGGGTGAGCGAGAAGGTGGGGTGGTAGGCTTGAAGGTTCAAATTTGGTGTGGTTAGTGGTTATTAGAAGCATATGAAGCGAAATGTTAATTTTGAAATCCACACTGGCGAGGCCGGGCAGCGCCTGCTACCTGATAAGGTCGAGAAGGGAGGAGAGAGCTGTGGTTCTCTCACTGTGCCTCACCAGGGCCCTCGGTGCTCTGGGGCCTAATTAGCATGACGCTAAAGGTCACGGAAGGCAATCTCTTAAATACGACTGCCATATGTTAGCAGTGTTCAAAAGGAACTAATGAGAAAGTGTACAAGCGTAAAGTACCTGGAATTTCAAAGACAATACCCTCTAAATGCTCTGAGGTCCGCGACCGAGAGAACTCGCAGGTTTGGGGGGGGGGGGCATAGCAGAAGGGGCAGTGGGAAAAAAATAAATGAGCCTTGTTTCCAATCAACTTCATATTAGCAATCGCTGACCTACAGGTTTCAAAGCTGCTCCACAGAGTTTAAGGGAATCCATCCCTATAGGGTTGTTTCTATTAAACAGGTATAGCCCATCGAGTAACTCTCCTAAAATCTCACACTCAAAGCCTTTAATATTTCTCAGGTATATCCTAATTCCAAATGTATTGACTTGATTTATAGTCCTTCTTTGGCTGTGGCTAAAATGAGAACCATGAAATATATTATATTGGTGAACGTATACAACACGGAGACAGGTATTCAACAGAGTTGAATTAACTTCACTGCTAATAACATAGTGAGATCATGTTTTCAAACCCATATTCGCAACATCTCAGCATATCCTGAGATCTCACATTCCTACATACTTACCCAGCTTCCGTAAGGCTATCCTTTTTAACACTTTTATTCTAAAGAAATTAGATTCTTATCAATATTTTTTTCCCAATATCATCAATAAAGTCCTTGCTCTCTGAATATCAAAGTTGTTGTTCTGGCATTTTGAAATAAATGAAGAATTAAATAAATGAAAACTGTATTTAAAGGGTAGAAGCATCTCTATACAGCTCTTGCGAGACAGTGTTACTCAGAATCTATGTTTTTGCATTTCAAAATAAATCAAGAATTCAATAAATGAAAACTGAGAATCTATGTTGTATGGTTTCCCCTTACAACACGACGATAATAAACACACATAGAGACAGACTAAAGAAGCGTTACATACACTGTCAAATCCTCGTTGACAACTGCACAGCACCTTGGTTATAGTAATCTCAACTTGTTCTCTTTACGTTAATTTTTTTTTCCCATCAACCATTTCAAAACAGAGATGACACACTTTCAGAGTTTGCAATTGAATGAACTAAACCAAGTAAATATTATATTTACAAATAATTATACCGACATTGCACTAAAGGAATCAAACTTTTGACATGGGTATGCTTACAACTTTGATTGTGTTCCAATAAATCATATTCCTCAAGAGTTGTTCCTGACATTGTGGATTTTAAGGGGGCACATTACTTTGCGTGATAGGCCTTCAGCCATTTTTTGGGGGCGTTGTGTATCCAGACAGCAGATTGACGGCTAGTGCTAGGGTATTTAAATGTTCTCTCCACTGACTCTGGCCCTCCAGAAGGCATTTTCCTGAGAGTGGGAGTTCAGGCTGATTCTGTCAGGGTCTTCTAGATGGAGAGAACACCCACTCCTAAAGTGGAAGTTATGTGAGGGTTCTAGTTAGGACACGCTTGCTTTGGAATGCAAGGACCTGGGCTTCTAAACTCGAGAAGAAAAAAAAAAAAAGATCAGGAACACATCCACTGTCAATGGGTTTGAGGATAATGAAGAATGAAGCTTCACCTCTTGCTTTAGCAGGGGCTCGCAGCTCCATTTTTTGTTGCCGAGCTGCAAGGGTGCTATCTTGCCTGTCACATTTAATTTCTCTTCCTCGTGATGTTGGAGAAGCTGAAAGCTCATTGCTTCCTCCACCGAAAGCCGGGCTTACATTGCCCTCCTCTGTAGCTCTCTCTTCTCCTTCTACAAAAAAAAGAGAAGAGAGCACAGTAAGAAGGTCAAAAACAACACATAACAACAAAATACATTAAATTGCAGCAGAACATTCCTTCTAGTGATTTCTTCCACAGCAAAATATTCTAGCGCATCTTCCCAGAATGTCACTAAAACACAATTAGGTTAAAATTAAATCTGAATCTTGAAGCAGGAGGGGGAAAAAAAAGAAGAAAAAGAAATGATTAAAATAATTACAAATTGCGCCCTGACAAGCAAGAGCAAAATTTAGCCCAAAGCCATTTGTCTGTAATTAGTTAATTAATCCTTACACAAATTATGAGCAATAACTCATCAAGCAGGACTCACCCATCAGAAATTCAGCCGACTTGGATTTCTTCTGCTTAGGTTGCTGCAGAGCCTTCTGCTGTAACTTCTGGAGGGAAATTGTTAAATGAATAAATTAGCTGCAGAATGAAGATCATCATTTATGATCCGCAACTAACGCAGTATTTTAAATATGGGACGACACTGAAATGTCATTTAATTTACATCGCTGCTAAAGGGGTCAAGCACTAATTGAACAACAGGAGTGGAAAAAAATACAATCATAAACAGATAAGAAAAGTTGACATGTATGCGTAATGAAGGTCACATTAAAATACGTAATCCTTTTTTCAAAGGAATGGTAAACAACTCCCTCTCTTAGAAAATTACACATTTTTGCACAGGCTGCGTGATAGTGTGCAGTCTGTTTTTTTTCAGATGAATATGGATATGGAAAGCCAGGAACATTCCTCATTGTGTACATTTATATTAACATAACCTAAAAAGTCAGTGAAACAAAGCACAGTTCAACATTCCTGGTATTTTTGGTAGTCTTGGAAACTGTCAAAGGGTTTATGAGCAGATTGAGAATATACTATGTGATAAAAACAAATTGCTCTGCAAGGCCCAAATACAACCAATCTTCCAACAAACCCTGTATAATGAAGTATGTCCCCCTAAATACCGCTTGGTAATCGATATCAATAGCATTTTGTTAACTTTGATGTACTTTCAACAGAGAACATTGTCATGTTTAACTCATAATATAGGAGCTCTCCTAAAATAGATGGAGGGACAATTTAGTAATCCTAAAAATGGTCATAATGAAGCAGGAATTCCTCCTGAATAGATTTGTTTGGATAATAATGATCATATTTTTTTATCGCAAAACAGATTTACCTGTGTCCAGTAGAATGAATATGAAGGTTAATCTCTGTGTAAGTATAAAAAAAAGCAAAAAAGAACATTCGTCACACAATTATATAGATTCAATTTGCTTTAGATTCTGTGGACACATTACATTCCACTGTAATTGCCCTCTGTGTGGATGCAATGTGCAATGGAAAATATAATCAAATAAAATATGGTTTACTTTAACATCAAAACATAGCAATATAGACAAGGCCCCTTCCTTTTTCCTCATCTTTGTGGACAAGAGGAACAATACCAAACCCAAGGTAAATGAGATAAGTAGTTGTTTTTGTTACAGATATGTTTATGTACAAATGTACCATAGCAGTCGAACAGTTCAAAGCACATGGAGTTTCAATTTCAAGAATAATTTATGCAGATTTTGTTGATGATCGGTGCTCATGTCCAAAACAGCATGCATTTGTATACAATATTTAATTTCAAAGAAACAATCAAGGGGTTTTGATGGTGGGGGTGCATTTCATTTTAAACGACTGAGCAATTAAAATAGTGGAGACTCTTTCCAATCTGGAAAGAGGAGTTTTGTAAATCTGTTTTTATATCCAACAAGCCCTACAGCAAGATTTTCATTTATACCATAGAGATTAATGGTTATCTAATTGTAACTTATTTAAAAACCATTTTCTTTTTGACTGAGTTCCAATCTGTTTCTCCCAGTTGCACACAGATCAAAAAAGATTAAACACTGACCAGAGACATCGTCAGCGTACATTAGTGCACAATTTCTTTGCAACCAAAACCCACCCACCCACACATCCACAAACACACACACACACACACACACACACACACACACACACACACACACACACACACACACACACACACACACACACACACACACACACACACACACACACACACACATCCATACCTTACATAAAAAACACACAGACAAACAATCGCAATGTTCCTAAAAATGATAATTATTCAGAATAAAAAACACACTTGAAACAGGTAATTTCATGCCAATGCTGACAAATATATTGTTGCATTGTAATATGAATGAACATTGATGAAATAAAAATGTTATTGATTGATAACAAATATACACCAAAGACATTTTGTAAATGTACAGCAATATGACATGACAGCATAACCATGCATAGTAAATACATCATTACACATTGGTAAGGCTGGTCTTTCGTTTGGTAGTATAATTAATCATAAAATTAGCACATGTGGGCGGATATCACGCGTTTATTTCTCCAATCATTGTTTTTGCCCCTGAGACTTAAGGCACTTTGAAGAGGGAGGCAAAAACCAAAGGAGAAATCCCATTTAATTACCACAAATTATATTTTATCTTAGGCCAAACTAAAATGTACTTTACCCCCCTCTAATTACTCTTGAAAATATCCACTGACAATACAAAATGTATGTGTGAACAATTTAAGACCTAATTTATTTAAAATGTCTAAATAATTTATTTAAAACATCTTAAGAAATCTACAGTAGTAAGTTTTGTCATTCATTGTTTGGGTGGAAATTACATGCACACCAAGATAGGTCTTTTAGTTAAAAAGTTTGTCAGATATCTAAAATTGGTCATATTTCTCACATTTCAAGTAAATTAGCTCTGTTCCCCATAAATGTCAGCACAGTGTGTGATTTGCATGAATGTATTACTGCCTTGAGTTAAATTCCTATCTGAGTACATCTTGGTAAACAGAAACAAGAAGTACAGTACACATGCTGCAGGCTAAATGCTTTGGGTCATTGTCACTAAAAATCTAATTCACGTTTCTCCTAAGAGCTTCTCCTACTTGAGAGCCAAAAGGCTGCCTGGTCTCCATCTCCTTTCATAGCACGCCCTGACAATAACAGTATGGCCCTTCTTTTTTCTTTTTCTTTTTTACAAGGACTATTGTCCAATGTGCTGTAACCGGATGGAACACACAGATGTTTCATTTCTAAAACAATAAACAAATACATGGCATCAAAAAATCAGGGATCACATAAATGACTTAATGTGCAGGTTCTGCCAGCTTGCATTTCAGGGATTTAAAACAAATATCCCCGTACTAACAATATCATAAGCAGTATACATACTATGTGCAGAGTAAATTTCCTTTGACATGCCCTCCCAATGAGCATAAATTCATGGTGCTGCATCGCAGTCATGTGCCAAAATAATCTGGTGTATTGTAACATGCACCAAATACAAAGCAGAGCCCAGAGTCCATTCCCTTGTCATCTGAAGGCATCCAAGTCGGTTTGAACACCCCCACCCTCCTAGTTTGCTGCTTATTGAGCCTGTACACAAAATCCCCACTTCATTGCCGAGATGAGAAAAACATCATTTAAAACTGGTGACAAGAAAAATCTATGAAGTTTTTTAAAAGAATGTGATTGTTGTCAAGATGAATTGGGCACAACAATGCCTTGTTCAGTTCTGGTTTCATTCAAAGCCGTAGCTATGAGGGCTTGGGGAAGACAGCGGCTAGAGGCTGGTGGGCACAGACCAGCTAGAAAGTGAATTTTGCATACTGTACGGATCATCGCCCAGTTCAGGCAAGTCACATTGAATCTGCGATCAACCAATTGTGCTTCATGAAACCGTCAACCCTCATTTACGTCTGGCTGTTTTCCTTTTGCACAGCTGTAAACAAGCCCCTGCTCTGAGCTGTCTCACTTGTCCCTATCTGCTTATGAGGGGAGCACAGACAGCCCACGTCCGTTGCGTCACAAAGCAACTTAAAGCTACCATTTCCAGACAGCAGTTGGTGCGGCACACACAGAGCGGTTCCTGGGAATGACAGAGTGGCTCTGGATCTAAAGGAATATATTCATTAGAGCCTATACCCACGAAGACATGTTGTGTCATGTTTTCTGGATACAATTGGAGAGGTCGCAATCTGAACAACTTATTTTCTTAGATCATTAAGAAAGTGCAATGTTTATAGTATGAAGTTTTTTTTTTTTTTTTTTAATCAGGCGCATAAAGGCAGAAGAGGAAAGCAAAGCAGAATGTGTTGACAAAATGAATTATAATCGTTTTCTGGGTGACATTTGTAATAGTTCAAGTTATATTGTTTGTGTGGTATTAGAGCAAATATTCAATTGCCAAATCAAAATGTATTTTCTCTGAAGTAATGCTTAATACAGTACAATAGTCAAGTAAGAAATGCAATGTTTGAGTGATGCAAAGGTAGTACACTACGCAAAGTAGCACCTTTCCTGAGACATAAGAAAAAGCCGGAATGAGAAAGCAAAGTGTGAGACGCATTATACACTCATAACTTGTGTTAATTCAGAGGACACAACCGCAATGTGGGCGCATGGTAATTATTATCCACCCAATTTTATTTTTATATTAACCAACATGAGTGTCAGTTGGTGTACTGTACACAGGAAAACATAATTAGTATTCAGGCTTAATTAATCTATGCTGGCACCCTTTAAGTGAATCAGTCAATTATTTATGCATGTGTGCTTCTTTGATGCTAACAGATTATGTATATTACACGGGGAAAACCTTGAAATATGACTTTGAAAACTTTCCACTACAAAAATGTACTACAAGTTACTGCAATAACACAGAGAAATTAAATAAAAGGCAGATTATACTGACTGGACGAAAATGTATCTGGCTGGAACGCATGGTAAATACCTAGAATGATTATAGCTAAGTGATCCTTTCTATTTTAACACACAGGTCCAAGCAATGGAAATATCCCAATTCATTCTCCAAAGTCGAGGGCAAGAGGCAAAATAAATCACCCAAATATGTGCTTTTGTGCGCCTTAATCCAAGGAATGGAAATCTAACACAAGTCGGATCAAGGTCTTCCCAAGGATCATGGGAACTCTCTGGGATTTCCAAGAGCCTTTTTGTTTCTCCCCTTGAGAACCGGGCTCTGCCCTCTGCACCCCTAAATCCCCCATTGAGATTTTAGAGGCAGTGCGGAGGAATGCTGAATGTCAATGGTCAGACTCCAGCAGCACCTTCAGAGAGAGTGAAGGTACAAGGCCCGACCCCTGTGGTTAGCTATGAGGCAAAGAATTTAACTGTACTCACATTCCCAAAGGTGTCCATCTTCTTAAACAGCAAAGAAAATTATGCTGCTAACATTGATCGTTGAACAATGGCGAGACCTGTTCAGAAAACAAATAATATTTGTGAAAACTGTGAAAACTAACATTACACTGTAAATTCAAAGTTTGTTTCACTTCTAGATCATTCAAAGAGCTCTAAAAAGTGCTCTTTCAAAGAGCTCTTGTATAGCCTACCATACAGTAGTATAACCTTTAAGAATTTGTTGTTTGTGTGAAGGCTGTAATCTTTGCAATGCATTTAGCAAAATGACGGTAATCAGCAACATTTATTTATCAGAGATAACAAATTATTTGTCCTTCTGTAATAAAACAGTTTATTAATTTACATCAGATACAATACTATTTGGTATTGTTATCTTATTTCCGTATGGTAATTCACATGGCTTGCACAAGATTCTGCTGAAATAGCAAAACAAACCCCAGGCAAAATGTGAAAGATTATCCCATACCATGCAAGCTAGGATGAAATGCTACACTTTTTCACTCTAAACACCGTTCCACTGGGTGTGATTGAAAAACATGTTAAGCTATTGAATGTGTGCTTTGTATATGTGAGGGGAAATGTGTGTTGTAACAAGTGGGCCTATGTTTTTATAATTGTTTCAAATTACACTCGCCATCATAACTCAGTGAAAGTGATCTGGTGCACCAGTCCATACCCATTAAATAGGAAAAACCCTGGGATGTCTTTACACCTCGATGCACACAGCAGACCACAGAAATCTTCAAACAACTATTAAGAATAATAACTCGGTGGTGGCATCTGTTTCTTAACAATTCGACTTCTTAGAACTAGCAAAACAAAATAATGTAATGCTTTGGATGAGGTGCGCTCTGCAGTATTTCCTTTATTCATGTAATTTGTTGCGTTTAGTTAAAGTAAAGAATTCATGTTTTTTCTTGAAGATGTTGCCTTCTCAGTTACTAAAATAATGAAGAAGGATGTTTGGCGTATTTTTGGACCTTCTGAAATGCAACGTAGGAATCCCTAAACCTTGTGAGCTTCGGAGTGGTCTACCTTTCTAAGTAATGTCACTGCATTTTTATCAAACATCATTACTTACACTGCTGTGGGTCCTGTTACTTTTTTGCAAAAGCAATGCAAATACTGTACGCAGTAAAAATTGTGCACAAACATAATGTGCACAATACCCTTCAGTCCTAGTTGAATATTCTTTGGACTTCAGTTACCAACACCAGTTTCACTATTCAGTGAGAAGTGGCTATGTTCACTGCTGTCTTAATGTACGTCATCTGTGCACTATACTAATCTTAATGTACATCATCTGTGCACTATACTAATCTTAATGTACATCATCTGTGCACTATACTAATCTTAATGTACATCATCTGTGTACTATACAAATCTTACTGTACATTATCTGTGCACTATACTAATCTTAATGTACATCATCTGTGCACTATACAAATCTTACTGTACATTATCTGTGCACTATACTAATCCTACTGTACATCATCTATGGACTATACTAATCTTACTGTGTGAGTATATTATTATTATTATCCTCAATAATTCCCAATATGCTCATATATACTCGATTCAATACTCGATTTCATTGTGGTTCCATTGTGACATGAACTACTAAACTACATTAACCAAAATGTAAATAAGCTTGTGTGCTTTTGGTATTAGTTAATGAAAGAAATATCTCTTGTTAACCTCTTGGGTTTATCTCTCTCTGCCCCCAGAATGATTATCTTCTCTGTCATCTACTGCTTAGCTCAATTAACCCCTAATCCTGGATGAGAGAAAGGCCTGCGTTGTGTTGAAAAACCACTTCCTCTCACTATGGCATAGTGTGATGGGAACTATTTAGATGACATTCCTTGTTCTTCAACAAACTAGGATAGTTGCTGTAACTTTATAGTCTCAGAGGACATGGGGCACTATGCAGCCCTTCAGTTTTTTATCTGGTTGAGAATAGAGACCTTCTCTGTTCTCTGAACTGAGTCTTTATTGAACTATAAGAAATTAGCATGTGTCCACACATATATCTCTTACACTGATAAAAGAAAATCTACCTGTTTACAATAAATGCAATTAACTCAGGAATAGTCAATATAACTTAACTACTTTGGATTGACAACACCACACACACACCATCACTATCTGTGACAAAGCACAATTTTATCAACAGAAAGTAATACTTTGTAAAAAGAGCTGTGTTTCAATAGTTCAATAGCTACCTGGTAATGTTTAGGTGCGTCCTCTTCCTAATCAACAGTCTTGTGGTTGTCAAGGCGACAGTGACGTTTACCGCAACACAACACCCCCCCCCACCACCCCCCACCCCCCCACCCCCCTCAACAAGGGCTGGTCTCAGGTATCCTTGCTTCAGTTAACTAAAGGTCAACTATTGGCCAATAGATAGTTTAATACTCTCCAGATCAATGTAAACCTTGAGATACTGAGGATTAATTTGCATATTTATGTACACAATCTTCACAGAGCTTTTAGACAACTATAAATTGTTGCTGCAAGAGAAAACCTAACCTACCCTAAACCTAAACAAACAAAGCTAACACACAGACACACGCACACACATACACATTGAATAGAAGATAACTGTGTCCACGGTCTATAAACCAGATGGCATCAACGTGTGTGTTTTAAATGTTGCTGTATTATTCATGTGCACCGATACAAGTTTACAAAACTACTGAAAGGATACATAATGTTTTTTCCACTGAATGATATTGCAGCCAAAATGGAGCTTTGTCACCTCTCAACATCAATTACAGTAATGAACAGCAGAACGCACTAGTAACGTCCTCATTGAGCTTTGTGAACATTCATAATGCAGCATGACAGTTTACCCAAAGGTTCTTCATACATTATTTAGTGTGTTTTTTTTAAATATATAAATGTGCTTTAAACAAAAACAAACTAGTTAGCATTACAGCTGCTGTGACAAAAACCTCGAGCCGAGGTGTAGGCCACAGCAAACAGGCCATCTTACAACAGGAACAGGGCATGACTAATGCCTGCCTCAGAACAAAGAGAAAGAGTTAGGTTTATTTATGACTGAAGAACCATTAAGCCATCGGTGGCCTTTTCAACTGACGTAGAGAAATTGCTCAGGTGAAAAATAGTCCTTGTTGCTTATCTTAGACATTATAGTTTTTTAATAAACTTAATTTTTTTTTATTACTAAGTACAGCACTACTTACAGTACAGCTACAGTATGCATTATACTTTTGTTATTGATCTGCAATTAGATATGTAATGTATGTTGCTGCAATTTATGTGACTTGTTACATTTGAATCGCTAAATATTCACCAAACAACAGAAAAATATTTATAATGTTCCATAATGATAGACAAAGTATGTATACTGTCTATCGTAAGCCCTTATACAAATACTAGCTCACTAATTCTAATTAAACATTTTAAGAGAGGTATTTTCCTGATCATAATGAATAAACGTGTGATTTGTAAAATAAAATGGACTGTGACCCCTGTGTAGATATGATGTGTCTTATTGAAGGGGACTAAATATTTGTCAACACGGTACATCCTTAGGGGCTGGCTAATTCAGACATTCTCCAGTTAAACTGGTAGTATCAGGCTACCTAAATAAGATGTTTAACAATCTGGACATGTTTTTTTCCGGCTTAACTGTTCTTGATCATTTAAACGATTAAATATTGCTCTAAATCTACAATATTATCCAATTAATTTTCCACATAGGCATTGGAGCAGTTAATGATGTTATCTTACCTAATTAACCTGTATAGGGATTCAACTTCAGGACAAGGATTGTTCATTCCTCATCTAAGTGTTCATTACTATCATCACTATCATTATCACAAAGGGACTGCATGATGTTGGCCATTCTGGCACCATTAATTTAGATTGAGTCTTTTTTTTTTTTTTTTTTTGCTCCTTCAGTTTCCTTTGTGGTCATTTTTAATTATAGTTTAGCAGTGAAATCTTTGCTGCTTGTTTTGTTTCAATCATTGCAATCAGAGTTGTATGACATTGAAATAAAAGTAGTTCCATGGAAGATGATATTTGGCATTCTTTTACCAACGTATTTTAAAGTACACTCTAGCCTGTTTTTGAAAGTCACTGTTCTGTCAGTTTTCGTATACTGCATTAGCTACAATCTATTAACATGACAGAACGAACAAGAATCAATAGCTCTCAATGGACCATACGTCATTAGATAATCGGGTATTGATGCAAGTATTGACATGTTTAATTAATCTCAATACCAACTCCAGCCTTCATACATTTTTCTCCTGTATTTTATCATCTAGTCGTGAATAGATTAGTTGGTATAGCATAGAGCTCATATCGCTAGGGTCAGGGCTTTTATTTCCTCTGGGAACATTCAGACTAAAATATATGCACTGATGGTATTGTAAGGCAGTTGGAATAAAGGTGCACATTAAATGGCCGTTGTAATTTTTGTCCCAAAACTGTCATAGTTGCATCTTAAGTTATACCGTAAGTAAAGTTAGCTTTTTAGTTCCCTTTATGTATATTTTATATATACAATGCACTCCTCAGTGTCTCAAGTTTTATTTTGTGCTCTAATGTAGGTTTTTTTTTATTTTTTAGCTCCACATAGAAGCAAAATGTGACAGAAACTTCATGAATCCCACATTATTACCACAATCTATATGACAACACATTACATGCACATGTATACAGTAAGAAGATGTGACCTGCAGCAGCTTTTTAACCTCCTATGCTCAGTACCTGGAAATGGCTGCTTTCCTACGATGCCGTGTGTGTCTATCTCTGTGTACGTTTTGTCTATGGACATGCATACGGGTGTGTCTGCGTGTCTCATCGATAGCTTACCAGCGGTCTAACTCACAGGCAAGAGAGCACCTGAAGGTGACCCTGACAACGGGCATTACCTAAGGGCTCTAACAAGCATTTCTCCAAACTGCTGTGGTGCAACAACAACTCTCCCAACTTTTAGCCTGCTGGTTTGATTATTGTTTATAGATACAACGGAGAATTAAAGTATGGCCTGCAGGCAGAATAATTATTTACAGCTGAAAACTCATATCATTATCAGCATGCTCCTAATTGCCAAAAGTAATATCAATGTTAGTTGATTAACATTTTTTTTTTCTTCTTCTATTCTTCATTTTTCACGACTCGCATTGAACTTCCTAGTCTTGACATATGGTGGGACGGTTTGTGTCAACACAGCTGTTCATCTGATCTGACTTTCTTTGTCTTTCATTCCAAAATGGGATATTATAGCATCTTCAAAGGGGAGTGATTGATTGTTGCACTAGTTTTAGTTTTCTTACAAGGTCAAGGGTAGACAAAAACATCCTGCTTTTCGATCTAAAGTACATTTCTTTACATAACAATCTTCAAGACTGCTTTATTATACGTTCAGTGTTTGGAACAATTGGATTGTTTTGTTACATGTTTCTAATAACCTTCCAATGGTGTGGGACAAATAAACATTCTTGTAGCAGTGGATGTTAATCAGTGTTTTGGTCTTGTTCTCCTTTACCTAAAGTGCCGAAATATTGAATTTGATAAATTAACTAGCCTATACCATCCTAATTGAGTTTCTGCCCTCTGATTTTGTGGTTTGTAAATTGTTATGTTTATTGCTTTGGATCTCATATATTATTTTAATCAAATGCTTAATCTTTTTTTAATGCATATACGGTTTTAATTGTATCAACTTTTGTTCTTTATTGTTTTTGAAGCACTTTTTAATAGCACAACATCAGAAGTACTAAACTAACTTATTTATAACATACAGTATATAACTAACTTATTTGTGACTGTGACGACGACACCTCTCTTAGTGATATCCAACAGCACCACTTTGCAAAAACTGCTCAGGTAATCAAAATATGATATGCAATAACAATGTATGCAAGAAAGTCACCCTTTACACAATAATTAATCTCCTACAAATATTAATAGATGGATATGTACAATAGTACAGACGAGGATGGTTAATGTCTGAGAACATTTTGTATTCTGTAAAAATTGTCATGACAATATTTCATAAACATTAGTACCAGGTTTGCCTAGCTTTTCTATTTATGTGTAGAAAATGAAACATTGCAAAATCTCCCCTTGATGATTCTTTTTGTATGACGTCTTTCAATAAATATTAGTCAAAGGGCCTAAAATACCTAGTATACAAGTCATTCATCAAACATGAAATCTGTTTTAGGATCGGGAGTAAAATCGTGCAAAGATGTGGAATAATTGTTAAAAGGGCACCACAGATAATGATTAAAAGTGGGCCCAGAGACATCATTAGGGCATGATTTCAGGAAAATTGCGACCATGGGGGAGAAACATGTTGCTGACCAATGAGAAGCATCTCACATGCGACTGAGGCCTCTCTTGACAAGGAATTAGTATGGGTGTTTTGACATGCAGTGAATCCCTTGATTACCACGCTGCGAGTTTGCCCGAAAATCGCTTAAGGAAACAATTGGACAACTGTCGGAAAAGAACTGCCAGGAATAAATCCTCAGATAGTCCAATGTGGTGACTTCCTCCTATAGTAGATGTCCCTTTGGCATCAAATCCCTCGTGGCTATGGTGTCTCAGAGCTTTAACTTGATGACATCATTCACTACTAGATAGTCCCGCCCTCCTCAAACATCAACTGATTGAAATCCAAATACAGGCGTAAAAAAATAATTCCTATTCAAGAAGGCAACTATTTATAGAAAAGGACTCTAAGGGATGGTGTTTATACAGAAACTAAATTGATGTCAAACAATGACCTTTGGTAAACAACATGGTCATACAGCACAGATAATGAAGTCCCTTATTTTGTACAGTAAAGCAAACAAGCTTGTGACTGACGCAATGGGTGAGATGATCCTAGCTCAACAGAGAGCCTTCCTTTTGGACACATGAACAAAACTTATTGTAATAATGCCACTTTGTCCGTGCAGTTCCTGCAAAATTGCAGTTGCAGGTTACACGTACAGTCCATCAGCCCAAACTACACAAGGTTTGCTGCATCATGACTTTTGACACTCACCTCACAAACATCCTACTCTTGTCATGAGGTGGACTTTAAACCGTAACAATAGTCACGATTCATAATTTTAAGCTCACTAACCCTAACACGTGTCCGGGTGACTAGCTGCATGTTTGAAATGTAAATGGATTCAAGGGAGACTAACTTATTCTTGCCTTGAATGGACAAGCTATTGACCTTAAGGCTACCGTGAACCATTTAAGCTATTCATAGAGCGAGAGTCCAATGCCACTTGCCTTTTAAGTTTTTAAAGGGTATAATGTTCACCCTGTGAGTTTAACCTGGATCTCTTTTGAACTTTTAATGATCAATTCCCTACAGTTAATGATTCAACGCCAAGTTTACTACTGTGTGTGCATTATATTAACACACAGGCATGCCTGATGTGCTCTCTCACTCTGTCTCTCTCTCTCTTTTCATCCCCACACCACCACTGCAATGGCAATGCTTTACTCCTTCTCTCTCTCTCTTGAGATCACACGTCCCAAAATTGAATGCCAATTGTTAGACCGAATCTTAGCAATCTTTTGCATTCCTCAAACTGAACCTCGACTTTAACGAGAAAGGAACCGCCAAAGACAGGAAGAGATGTTGGTGTGTGGTGTGCTATCAGAGTAGAGTGAGTTTTGCTCATTGTTAAGACACAAACCTGAGTGCAGGACACCATCTCAGGCAGAAACTCTGGTGATCACAACCTTCTGTTTGCACATGCAACTGCACAATGAGTTGACCTAGCATGTTGCTTGATTATTCAAACTACGTATGTCATGCATAGAACTGAATTGGCTGCTGCTTACTAAAATGTATGTAGGCTAGTGTTCATTCAATAAAGTGATTCAAAAGATATTCAAAATATTTTTCTTTTGTGTTAGTATTCAAATACTATGTTTACCGAGCTAGGGAGTCAATATCCATCATTTAAACATTTATTGATTCATTAAAGACTGATATAATACATAAAACTCAGACAAGAGAAAACTTGAAGCATTTGAGCAGGTGTTGAATGTGTGGTGCAAAGCAAATTAATCTACCCAACTATCGAATGCATTTATAGCTTGTGGGTACCTAAAAACAAACGAAAATAGCAAGTTCTATGTGATCCCGTTATAAAATAGGAATGGAGTGAGGCAAATTGGTAATTAGGCTGTACATTTCAAACGAGCATTACTATCTTGCTTATGACTCTTCTTGAGTCCCTAAAGCCTCTTCTATTAATTTAGCGCTGAGGGACAATCCATAAACACGCTGAGTAAGCTGTTAGCCTAAACAACAAGTGCAAAGAAACGGCTGGCTAATCATGTTTAATTTACCTGGTAAGGGAAACGGTCTGCGTTTGAAATATTCCGATACGGGTGGATAAGTCGATTGGACCAGTTAATAACTCTGTACTTCTGATATATAGTGGGTACCTATGATGTTTCATCTTAAGGTTGTAGGTTCACGAAAACCATTGTTGCCTATTCTATTTGTAAAAAAATATACTAGGTTTGCAAGACGGGTCAATGATGCATGGATGAGCATTAAGAGTTTGCAAGGTCGTTAAATCTTGAGGGAATTCGTTTCCCTCTTAATCTTGATATCAAAAAAATTTTTGCTTCAGAGACTAGGCCTACTGTTCGTCGCATATCAACTGAGAAGCATTTTATGAATACATTAAGCAAACATTTTCCAACAATGTATGATTACATTTTGCTAGAATAATTAAAAACGTCCTCAAAAGCAACATACAAACCCATATCAACATTCGTCCAATAGTGATATCTGCTATTTAAAATTTTCTCATATTGGTGCACAATGTCAGTATTGGTCCATTCATAACACAGCGCTGCAGGATGCTCTGGAACAGGTCTTCCCTTTCTTCAATGTCGACTAATAAATAGCTGTAGCTTGCTGTACAATATTTCTACACAATTGGATTGAACTGCAAAGCACAGTAGGAGTCCTTACTATTTTGGGTTAGCTTATTGTTACAAGTAGGTTAACCTGCTCTCCCACTAAATAGTTATGTGATTCATTAGTTGAAAAGCACCCAGATTCTCTTTTTGCTTTGGACCAAAGGTTTAAGAGCAAGGATTTGAGCAGCTACAGTGTGTTAAATAAAATGTATTGGCCTAGTGCTTTGTATACTGTGTACAATACTCTGTACAATATAAAATATATATACATATATATACAATATACTGAGCCATAAGAGAGTGCCCAACATTCAGGGGTTTGTTGAGAAGCATTCAGCAATGGTGCACAGCACTCACCAACTTTACACAGCGATGGCTAATGGTGACCATGTGTTGAAATGTTCTTTAAATGACAATAGGACTAAAAGGCTGTGCCAAAACGAGGACTAAAACATTAGCAGGCATTAATGCTGTCTGCCATATGCAATGTGAAAGGTCTAGTATCGTTTGTTACATATTGTATTCTATCTCCAGGCGTGATGGGAATGGCTCCGAACTCTGAAATGCTGTCTGGTTTCCTCATGAGGTCAGTTGCTTGCATCAGGATCCTGCCCCCTGGTTGTTTTGCGCAAGAGCCGGGCGAGCCCATTACTTCCAAATGAAAGGGAAAAGACAGAAACTTCCCAATTAATTTACAGTAACCACCCTTACAGGTAACTGAGTGTAATGTAATTACTCCGGCACCATAAATGACTGTAATTGAGAAAATGCCCACAGCATACATGATAAGGAATGGGATTGAAATGGAGGTACTAACAGCCTGTCTCAGATGGATGTGATGGGAAATATCTGAATGCGATTAGCAATCCTCGAAAACACGTGGTTCTGACCTGTCTCGGCTTTGCTAGTGGGGATGCTGCCCTGTGCTTGCCCCCTATGCCTCCCCACCATTTAGCATGCAGACATTTTAAAAGGGGCCGGCTATTAAGCACGAGCAGTTTTACCCAAATTCTGCCATTAACAAATGAGCCAATTTTCAAAATTAGATATTAGCCGCTAGCAAGGGTCAAGGGGTCGTCTGAAGTAAACACAGGTTCTAACCTGTCTTTAAGATAATTAATAGGAACTCTTAGAGGGAGTCTGGGGTATTTTCACTCGAGTGGGTTGAAGGCTGGATGGGTAAAAGGGAATTTAGTCCTTGCAGAATGCTAATCTGTCGAATTTCTCCTGTCCTTCACAGTTCAGACTCATTTTCATGTAGCTTCAACTCAACATGACGAGCGTTCAGGCAGTCACTTCCCTTCCTCTCTTCCTGTCTTTACTTTACGATAGTATCGGCCTATATGTTGTTTTCTCGATGGGCACTTTATGGCGTATGCGATGGACAAAATAGCATAATGATTTGCGCCAGAGTGGGGAGAAAGTGTCGTCAGGCAAGCTAAAGGGGTAGCAGGGAGAGAGACAGAGCTCTCCACTCTTCCACTCCGCCGGGTATGCACCAGGGCAGACAGACATATGGGTGATGCTACATTCTTTAAAGGGAATGAAGTGAATTCCTGACCCCCTCCTCGTCGCTCACAAATTGCTTGTTCGAATGTCAGTCTGCCTTTTTATCAAACAAACCCATTGTCTGCCAATGCATAGGACAGAGAGAGAGAAGGGGGGGGGGGGGGGGGGCTAGCAAACTATAATACTGTAGAGTCTAACCAATCGTATTAGTGGCTGGGTCCTCTAACATGGGTGCTCACACAGTCAGACACACACCGAAAAATCAATACAGCTTTGCATGGGGCTGACCCACATAGAGCAACGGAGTGGCGACCTGGGTGGAGCTGTTTCATTATGTGTCGCCATAAATGCCCCCGTGTGATTGTGTGGGTGTGTGTGTCTGTGTGTGTTAGAGAGAGAGGGAGAGGGAAAGAGCGAGAGAGAGGGAGAGGGAGAGAGAGAGAGAGAGAGGGAGAGACAGCGAGAGGGAAAGAGAGAGAGAGAGAGAGAGAGAGAGGGAGGGAGAGAGAGAGAGAGGGAGAGAGAGAAAGGGAGAGAGAGAGAGAGAGAGATAGAGAGAGAGAGAGAGACAGTGAGAGAGAAGGGAGAGAGAGAGAGAGAGAGAGGAGAGACAGTGAGAGGAGAGAGAGAGAGAGAGAGACAAAGGGAGAGAGAGAAAGGAGAGAGACAGTGACAGAGAGAGAGAGAGAGAGAGAGAGAAAGAGAGGGAGAGAGAGAGAGAGGGAGAGACAGCTAGAGGGAAAGGGAGAGAGAGAGAGAGAGAGTGTGGCGGTCGGGACTGGGGCCGAGGCAGTGGGTGTGAGTTCACACAAACACGTCCTGCCGCCTGACTACACTGTCACTGATTACAAGTGACGCAGAGTTAATAAAAGAGCAAAGCTGACTGTCAGTGGCGATTAGGCTGGGCACGCAGACAAGACAAAGAGGAGAGCACTGGGCATTAGTCATGGTCATTAACTGGGTTGAGTTGGGGGGTTTTAGGACCTTACCTGGGCAAGGGGAAGAGGGAAAGGGCATTAGGGAAAGCTTAAAAAAGCATCATAGTCGACAAGCGGACAAGTCAGGGCAACGCTAATTGCTTATGAGTGGGGTTTGGAATTTTGCTGTGGGTCCATGTGGTTTTAAAAGTGGCCGAGTAGACGCACCAAAAAGTAGTGTAAGCGGTGGAGCTCTTTGAGAGGATCTGTGAACAGTATTATCAGCTGGGGCAGTTCTCGCAACCAACTCTCGTTGCTGTGGTCTGTGTACGTTTCTTAAACAGTAGTAGCACATTCAACTCCCTGTACATGTCCAGTTGGCCAACATTTCAAATAAAAACTCATTATATTCCCAGCTACAATGTATATATGTATCAATAAATTGATTAACAGATACATAAATACTGTCATTTAAGTTGAAAACAACTAAGTAAATATTTTCAAAGCCTTTATACGAGACGTAATATTTTTTTAGGTCCTTATGGTAGGCAGGCAG
>JAPMUY010004017.1:130000-157500 GCA_026901105.3 Galaxias olidus | reverse complement strand
CGCTCTCTCTCCCTCTCTTCCAATCTCTCTCTCTCTCTCTCTCTCTCTCTCTCTCTCTCTCTCTCTCTCTCTCTCTCTTCCTGTCTTTATTCTCTTGACCAACAAGAACTTATTAAATGGAGCCTTAACTAAATCTGAGCTAATGAATTATTCTAACACCTATGATGTGCTTATTTTAATTAATGGGCCAGCGCACCTTGCCTCACTCCGGGCTTCCTAAATGAACATCTATCCACAGCCTAATGTCTTTTTTGACATAGATTTAGAGTTTCCTTTCCCTTGCTTTTCCAACTCCCCTTCCCTCAACTAGATCACTGCAAATGCATTCTGGGAGAGAAATCTGGGTCTTCTATCCACATTTCATTTCAAATTATTTGGTCTTTATTCCCTAAAAGCGTCCTAAGTTAGCTTGGCTTTTGAACGGGTAGCTTAACGTGTCATCGTGACCGGCCTCTGACGGAGGAGGGAGTGCACACTATTTGCTTTACATTTTGTCAACAGGCTTAAGCTCCTCTGATGGTATCAGCCATTGTTTGCATTTGGATGACAAGCACCATTTGGTATTCCAAAGTGTTTGTTTAGGGCATGACAAATCTCCCTACCCACCGACTTGGACGTGCTCGGTACTTTCTCTCCATAATATGGGCGGGAGGGTATAGAGGGAGGGAGGGAGGGAGGGAAGGGTGAGGGGGGGTGGGGGGGGTTTACAGATGAAACACATTTAGTTTACTCCCCACCCTGCTTGTTGCAAATGCAACGGTTAGCAGGTTTTCCAGCTGCATGCGTGGAGGTGTGAATCTCCCTCTCCGCCACACGCTCGCCTCCAGCGCTAGCACACACCCTCGCACCCGCAGCCCTATTGCTCCCTGCTAATCCACGGTGGGGACGCAATCCACTTTCAGGGCTCTGCACCACCGCCACACAGGCCGCAAGTATGTGGCCCCGCTTCAAGACACAGTTATTTTAATTAGGCTTTAGTGGTAAGCACAGAACGCTAGCCCATGCAAGGTTCAAGCATCATAACAGCAGATCATTTGTAAAAACATTACTTGTTCGAGAGCTGGGCCAAACCTTTAATCCTGAAGCCAAGATGGAGGGCAAACATTACGCTCGCTTTCATTTCTTCGACTTAAGAAGATTCGGTCTGACTTAATCCAGTTTTGCAGCAGAATTTCCCTCCAAGCTGGTAACCACGGGTGATTGAGCTGCCTACTTGTTTTGTTGTCTTAGACCCTGCACGGTGTCGCTAACCTTCAGTAAACTGGAGCGAATTCAAAGGGGTTATCGCCTGTCGCGAGGCCGGCTCCTGTGAAATCGAGAGTGACGAAGCACTTCCGTTCCAGACTCGTGCAGTTGTGAGGGAAAAGTCTGGCCATTCACAGCCGTGATCGTTTTCTGACTTGGATCACGGACGTTTGTTTCTGCTTTGTTGATGTGGCGCGGGGCAAGCGAGGCGCCCAGTTTTTGGCTCTCCTGGTTTGCCGTTGTCTTGTCATCAGAAGGTATTCAAAATGGCCGTGGAGCGATGTACACTTGTACTTTCGTGACTTTAGCTTCAAGTACCGTTTCGGAGCTACCAAAATCTATGTGGCTGCACTGTAATTTCTAACTCGAAATTGAGTACAAAAATAAAAATGGATTTTTTTCTCTCTCTTTACTACCTACTAAATGTGTGTTGTTATGATATTTGTATGCAGCGCCACGCTAGCACATTTACGCTGCTCCGTGGAAGCCGCGCAGCGTCCCTGCTATCTCGTACGCCCATCTCCAAGCCCTGCATCTCCCAGGTACGCTCATTGTGTTGAGATGTGAGAGTGCAGTGTTGACCCAGAGACCCGTGGCTGGTTTGTCTGTTCTCTGCCTGCAGCAACAGCAGACCAGCACTGATGAAAATCCCTATAATTGGCCAAGCCTCCACACATGGCCCCAAGCGGCTCCATTCTACATTTCCAATGAGACGCCGCATGGAGAGAAAGAAGGGGAAAGTGAGGGAGGGAGGGAGGGAGAGGGAGAGAGAGAGAGGGGAAAATAGATAAAGAAAGAGAGAGAGAAAGAGAGAGGTTGAGCCTCTTGACTGAAGATACATCTTATAAATTCTGTGTGTGTGTGTGTGTGTGTGTGTGTGTGTGTGTGTGTGTGTGTGTGTGTGTGTGTGTGTGTGTGTGTGTGTGTGTGTTATACACGTGTTCTCGTGCACTTCTGTGTTTCTTTACTTTCCATGTGGTTCATATTATCATTATTTGTAAACCTTTGGACAATTAATTAAAAACAGCACCAACATTTGTAATGCAATTAAAAAAACAAAACGAATTTTAGGTTATCCAGACCGCTTGTTAGCAAACCATAGTAATTTTAAGAACTGGTAGACAATGACCTTGAAAGCATTCTCTGAAGACATGACATTGTGTTGCTTTTTCATCCTAGTCTCTCCCACTGCACATTGCTCAGTCTAACTACCTTCCACTCTCTTGCTCCTTGAGTCCTGTATCTCTCTGTCTCTCTCCCTTTCTCCATCTCTCTCTCTGTCTCTCCCTGGGTCCTGCTATCTCCTAGCCACACTTCTGGCGTTGGCGTGGGGACAGAATGTCCTAAGGGCCCTAACTCCCCCAGCTCTCTGCCCCCCTTTCCCTCTGTTAGCTGTCCAGGAATATGCCAGTCAGGGCCTGGGCAGTCTACACACGGTCACCCTCTCTCTGTCTTGGCCCTGGCTGGTGTGTGAGTGCATGCTCCACACTGTACTGTGTGTGAGGGGCCCTCTGGACAGGTTGGCGCAGTCACAGACAAACTCAATCAGCCTGGACAAGATGGACAGTGGAGACGCTGTTGTTTTGGGAATGGAAATCTGAAAGTTAGATAAAAGTCGTTGATGTGGTGACTTTCGAAGGCTATTTCTGTACGTGGGAAATGACATTTAATGACACTAGTGTCATTTTTATTTCTGCTTACCGTGAGGAGTTGATGAAATGCTTTAGTGCATGCAGCTCTATCAGGAAGACTTTGGCTGTAGTGAGTCCAGGGGTAAGCATGGGTCATCAAGGAACGTCTTGTCGCGACTGGACACAAAGTAGCTAACACGACAGGAAAAATTAAAATACCATTTTGCATAAAATTCATAACTGACAAAAACTCTCATATTTCAGTACCAGGATTTTGCTAAAAAAAAAAGACTGTCACGATCAATAAGCCACAGAGTGTAAACAAACAGGACAGACAGACAAATTGGACTGTGGTTATTGATTGCTCAGTGCCTGCTCTAAATGGATTTATGTGGCTTGGCAACGTCCATATGGTAACAAATCAGAACAAATATGGCCTCCGTCGCGGTGAAACCTCCTGGAAAAGAGGTGATTAATACGGAGTCCTTTAGGGGAGAGGTGGAGGGATGGAGGAGAGCCTGGCATCCAGTGCCCACTGCTACGGGGTGAAAGTGAGTGGGGGAAGAAGGAGGAGAAGCAAAGACGGTCTGCGGTCACACACACACACACACACACACACACACACACACACACACACACACACACACACACACACACACACACACACACACACACACACACACACACACACACACACACACACACACACACACACACACACACACACACACACACACACTGCACACACACACACACACACACACACACACACACACACACACACACACACACACTGCCACACACGCCCTGCCACACACACACGCACACACACACTGCCACACACACATGCACACACGCCCAAACAAACAGTCACACACAGGGGGATTTTGACTCTTTAATCTTGCCCTGTGTAGCTTTGATAAGCAGACAAATCTCTCCCTGCTCATAAGACAGAGCTCACGTCTTTTCATGAAGAAGTTAAAGTCATAATTATGCATGAGCATATCATTTGTGGTCAGGTTGAAATAGGATTTCCTAAAAAGTCCTCAGAAGAAATATATAAGTGAAGTGTAAGTTAGTTTGACTTTGAGGCGTTTGCCTTGTCTCAAGTGCTTGGCTGATTGTCTCACTGTGAGCATATTCCAGTCGATAACCAGTGCTTAATGACTGCAAAAGCCCGCACACAATGAACACACAAGCCCACTTCCCATGCCTATCCACACTGACAGTGCGTGCTTTTCCCTGGCTGTCTCAGGCACCCAGTCACATCGTCGCCTGAAGTAGCCGAGCCATCAGAGCTAGCATGCTGTCGATGCCGCTGCCGGGCTCTCTCCCTGTTTGAAGTCTCTGACCTTTCAGTACGGCTTGTCACTAACAGAAAACCAGACTGTCGGGTTGCCCCTGTGCTCTGGAATTTAAACGTGGGGCCTTTTTGGAGGCAGTGGTGTCACCAGTTGCAGCTCTCTGACTAATGGTTGCTGTGAGTGAGATACAGAGAGCAGGTTTTTAAAGCTGACAGCCCCAGTAGGCAGACACTTCGATTGTTATTCCCGCCATGCAAACGGGATATGGTCTATGTTGGGTCAGGTGATAGTAGTATGTGATGTATAGGATATGCCTCATTTCAGTTGTGTGTGTGATTCTGTGTGGTGAGATAAATACCAATGCATTTAATAATGTGTGCTGTGCACCCGAAATGTGTGTGTGTGTGTGTGTGTGTGTGTGTGTGTGTGTGTGTGTGTGTGTGTGTGTGTGTGTGTGTGTGTGTGTGTGTGTGTGTGTGTGTGTGTGTGTGTGTGTGTGTGTGTGTGTGTGCGTGCGTGTGTGCATGTTTGTGTGTGGGATATGCCTATAATTTCAGTAGTGTGTGTGATTCTGTGTGGTTAGATAAATACCAATGAATTTTATGTGTGCTCTGCACCTGAAATGTGTGTGTGTGTGTGTGTGTGTGTGTGTGTGTGTGTGTGTGTGTGTGTGTGTGCGTGTGCGTGTGTGTGTGTGGGATATGCCTATAATTTCAGTAGTGTGTGTGATTCTGTGGTGAGTTAAATACCAATGCATTTAATAATGTGTGCTGTGCACCTGAAATGTGTGTGTGTGTGTGTGTGTGTGTGTGTGTGTGTGTGTGTATGCGTGTGTGTGTGTGTGTGTCAATGGGAATGCT
The DNA here is from genome assembly GCA_026901105.3 of Galaxias olidus. NCBI lineage: Eukaryota > Metazoa > Chordata > Actinopteri > Galaxiiformes > Galaxiidae > Galaxias > Galaxias olidus. The sequence goes on along the minus strand of JAPMUY010004017.1, from coordinate 152,460 downwards.
ACATCCAGTGGCTGACCTTCAGCCTTAGCTCTTAACTTTTCAAGCAGCATCTTAATCCTCAGAGTGTATCTGCTTAAACAAGAGGTAGGGCTGCAGACCATGAATCTCTTTTTATATTTTGATATATTGATTATTGTATTGAAACATTTGACATATACCTTGCCTCAAATGTAGGCCTTGCTATATACTAATTGCTATATATTCAACAATAACAGTATGAGGACATCATTACATGTCATAATTAGATCAAGGGGCTACTTTATTCCTAGTCACTTTAGCAGACAGTTTGTTTTAAATGATCCTTTTGGATCCTTCAAGGTGAGCTGAGTAACCTTTGTGTTTTTTCAGACATATTTTATGTGCCAAAGTCGAATGGAAATGCTGTATTATACACAATGTTGTGACGGAAAAATGACAAGGCTATACTACTAGGAGTTTCCCTCTGGGCTTCCTCCGTAAGCATTCTCTGGACTGACACACACACATATCCTCACACACACATACTCACACGCGCACACAATCTCCCTGATGAATCATTGCCACAGAAGAACTTAGATCGACACAGATATCATCAAGCAGTATGTAATTATATGATCAAATAGTTAGGTTGAAATGTGGAACATGCCCTTTTGTCAGCCAGAGACTGACGGGCTATAGGAACGAGCAGAGTAGGTGGTATTTAAAGTTCACATGTGTAACTGCTCAGGGGGAGGCCTTGGGTGGCCGCTTTCATTTGCATTTCTGCTCCCCTCACTCGTTTGCCTCCAAAGGCTTTGTAGAGGAGTGTTTGCACACAATGAACTGAAGGATATGTACATACTCAACCGCTTAAGGGCGCATAGACAAAAAGAAGTAAGACACTTAACGAGAACGGTGTTTGGATAAAGTGGTCACCATTGCGGAACGTGTAGGTTTGATTCTTGAAGGCGCTCAAATGTGTGTTTTGATGAACGAGGCACCACGAGGTAGGGTGTGTGAGGATTGTGGGCGTTGCCTCTGCTCACTGGGTGTTGTGATGCAGAAAGGCATCACAGGTGATCCATTTCCAAACAGCCAGTTAAAGTAATTTCCTTTTTATCCGGACGGTCAGGCATCTCCCACTTCAAAGCGTAAACACACTCACTCGCTCTCTCTCACACACACACACACACACACACACACACACACACACACACACACACACACACACACACACACACACACACACACACACACACTCTCACGGTTATACTCGTGCACGCACAACTTATTCACGGCAGGCTCTTAGGCAGGATGCGGCGAGGAATTCGGAGTCGGGGGTGGAAGGCAGAGGAAGAGAAACTGAAAGCAAGAGGTGTCACAGGTGTCTCTTCAGACAGGTCTGGTCTCAGTGGCAGCCCTCATGTCCCTAGTCAGGCATCCTGTACACTTTCACTGGTCTGGTCCCAGTGGCAGCCCTCATGTCCCTAGTCAGGCATACTGTACACTTTCACTGCGACTGTTCCCAGCCTGGTGTGTGTGTGCTGCGCGGGTCACGTTCTCTGGGTTAAAAACCCAAAACCATGTGTTTGTAATCGACACCCACACCTGACGCGAGGACCCTGGGATGGAAAAGGTAACGGGGCGGGAGAGAGGGGGCTTCCACTTCCTGATCGGGGTGAATACAGATCCCCTATTTATTAGCGTGTCTTTGGTGACGGGCTTACCGTCGCTTTACGGCTCAGGTTGGACTCGATCAAAAAAATAAAAATTAATAGCCGGCTCTCTGGTTTCGCTTTCCAGGCGCGCGCGACGTCTCAAGGGGCATCAAACGACATTCAAGCACCTGAAAGAGATCAACGTTCAAAAAATGGCGACGGTGCTGGATCGGGAGCGACGGAGGCTCCTGTTTCAGGCCCGCAGCCATGTGACGGTGATGTGATCTAGTTTAAACAACAGCTGTTTGTGATTCCAAGGGAAATTAGGAGGAAGATTCCCCCCGAGATGGCTGCTTACTCCGTCGACATAAATGAGGTGTCTTTTGTCCGCGCTCCTCCTCCTCCTCCTCCTCCTCATGAAACCACACTACCCATCTCTGTCTGTCTGTTAACGGTGAATGGTGTTGCAAACGGTTGTTGAATGACCTGCTCTGACTCTCTCTTTCCCTTGCACCGTCACACTCCACCCGTTGTCTCTCCATCTTAAAAACGTTCGCTCATTTGTCTGAGCCTATATATATATATATATGTATGTATATACAGTATATCTCGTGCAACTGCGTGAACCTCTTCCCCCCTTTCCGAGGTGGTGGATGTGGAGCAGGATGTCTGCCTGCCTCTGTGCCGTGTTGAGGTGATTAGGAGGCGGCCTGTAAGATGGCTGCCTTCTCAGGGCCTGTGAGCGCACGCCCGAGGCCTGCTACGCCTCCACCGCTCCTCTCAGCAGCCCCAGCATGTCTGCCTCTCACAGCCCTGGCGTGGCCTACAACCGATGCCAAAGAAGTTGAAATCATAGGAAACCGCTGTAGATCCTATCTCTAAATTCCTTTAGAAAAATAATCGTGTTTAACTTGTTTAACTCCCGAGTTTTGAATAACGGACTTTGACTGCTGTTTGCAACAATGAGTGAATATGCAATATGTAAATGTTTGGATTCCTCTACTGTATGTAAATCAAGCAGATGCAAACACGGTGCAAATTATACGTCCTCTGTGTTCGACAAGTACCGCAAACGCAGAGTGTGCACGACATGCAGAAAAAGGAAAAAGGGGTAGGAGTCTGTTTTCTGCTCACCTCAGTTTCATACGGGTCGTATTGTCGTGGTTCCATGTTAGGAACTTGTTGCAGCCGACACATGGGTGTGTTTAATTAAGGTTATATGGCCACCATAAATGGAGTTGCCGTTATGGATAAGGAGCCTTTACGGGAACTTAAAGAACGAAGCACTTTCTTTGAAGTGTGAAACATACTGTGGAATGAAGGGCCAAAGCTGGCGAGTGAACGCGTTCCAATGATGGTCACACTTTGCCACAAAACACCTGGGTTTGGTGTTAAACTTTATTGTCTTAGCAGAAGTATTAATTGGTTGTTTTAAAAAGATTATATAGGCAAACATGAAAGTTTTATATACTAAAATGCACATTGACAGCATATGTGTGTGTCCTTGATGTGTGAGAATGGGACAAGTGCAACACATTTCCAGCAAGGGCATGCAAGCTGAATAACATTTGGTTTCTGTCGTTCCAAAAACGGGCACGCCATAAAATCCTAAATGTAGACCAAACATTCCTTAGATACTGAAATAAAATCGGAGGTCACTCATTCTCTATTGCCAAAATCTTTCTTATATCAATAATGTTTTGAGAAAAAAGGAGTTTTTACTTTGTTCAGAGTATTTTAATGACTATATGAAGGGTCAGCCAGCAAGCTGAAATTTGGTTTGAAAAACACATTTAGTTAAAACACTGTGTTACCTAATTCAGTGTATTATGACGATCAATGACTTTGTTTGTATATTTTTAACTACTCTTCTTGCCAAACCGGCACCACACATTCTTCAAACAGCACTGTTTGAACAATCCTGGGGGTTTTGAAACTCGCTTGGTATATAAAGATGAGGACTGAAACGTTTTTAGTTGTAACTCTTTTTCTCCTTTTTCTCCCCTCCTTGCTAGAAAACCAATAAGCCACCGGGACCCCCACAAATATGCACTCAATCAAAAAATCAATGCATTCCTCTCCAATTCACCAAGATATCCTCCAGCACAGCACAGCACAGCACAGCACAGCACAGCACAGCACAGCACAGCACAGCAGTAAGCTACACATGTCTGTTGGAGACTTCAGAACGGTTCAGCAAGCAAACACATTTCTCCAGGCCCTTGGGACAAGCACAGCGCCGGGCAGGGGAACTTTCTTTTAACACTGAGCCTGGAATATCGTCCGTGGCTGTGTTTCCATTGGCTCTGTACATGTGGGCTACTTTTTCTGCCCAATCTCTGGTCACATTAGTCAAACCTGATCACGGCGTTTTGTGTTGAATGCGTTTCAGCTCCTATGGGGAAACGAGCTTGAAAGAGACACGTTCACGATTCAAACAGATGTGTGTGGACTCTCGGTACTGTGTGGTTTGAGTGCTGAGCTATGACAGTGTCAAATGAAGCCACCCACTCTGTCTTGGCTGGCATGGGAGAACGGGCCACCCTTGTGGGCACGTCAACCTGTGCTCTGTGAGGGAAACTCATAGGGCACCCATCCATCCTTCCTTTCCCCAGGAATGGCATCTTCCGAGGCGGATCCCTGTCTGCTCGTTCCCCCAGCCCCTTGATAAGAGCCATCCATCATCCGGAGTCCGCATTAAATTTTAACTCTGGTTACCGAGTGTGGCCATTCAAACTTTTATCTCAAACCTTCTTTATCTTCTTTTCATTAAGTTCTCAAGCGCTAATAGCCTGTGAACTCCCCGGGTAAGGATGATGTTCTGAATAATGGAAGCTCATTATTTCTCCACAGAATGCTTGTTAATTCAAATGATGATATTAAAACTATAGTAGCCTTTAGCAGTCGGGTGATTTCTAGCATACTTTATCATGTATCAATATATACTCTGTTTGTCAAAACTGCCCGGAGCCTTGGCTGACATTCTCTCCCAGGGAGTGGAGTGCTTCACCAGGCCCCTGAGTACTCCAAGGTGACAACTCGCAGAGTTTGTGCCTTTAGGAAGAAAGAAGAGGAGCGAGGAGGGGGGGGGGGGACGAAACTCAAAGAGCCATCGCCGTCCTCGCATGTCTAGCTGACAGCCTTCCATCACACACACACACACACACACACACACACACACACCCTCATCTGCACGCATCTGTCATCCTCGTCTGTCTCTTGATATGGGAACATCTGAGTGGACACATGCGCGCATATGCACATATGCATGGAGGCACACACACACGCCAACACATGCACGCACGCTGGCAAGCACACACACTCACACAAATGCACAGAAATCCTTGTGTCCACTAACCTTTAAGTACAGCACTGGAGTATTGTATCTGAGAGGCACCGGAGGATTTACATGTGTAATGACTGGGACTGAATGTAATGCAATTCTTTTTTGCCTTACCATATCTTTAGTGGTTCAATGCAAGTTTAGGTTTGTCAGGCTTTATTATTTGGGGTTTATTTTTCTTATTAAGCAGGTGGCTTCATGTCTGTGTTATTTATGTTGTTTTAAAATATTCAGCAATATTCAAAATATGCGGCTCTAACCTTTGATCCTTAAACAATGCAGTCCCACTGGTCTATTTTCCTTAATGGTTGTTGTATCTAAATTATGCTGTCACTTCTCACAATGGGTGTGTCCTCTGTAGATATGCTAACCACGTTTCAGCTGATCGGGAACCAACTCAGGGACCACCCAATCACATACCCACTAGATTACATACGTACAGAGACACTAGAAATGACATACATAGACACTAGAAATTCCATGAAGATCTCAACATGCTAAAGGTCTGTCTCTTACCATGACCCTGAGCACAGCGCTTACATTCTGGCATCTCCAGCCATGCTTCTGGATCGGCGCTTAAAATTCATATCTCGGGGGTAACTATGATGACAACACGCTTCAATTGTAGAGGGCATATCTTTTCTGGTTTTCCTCGAGAGAACAAACAGTGAGTGCCATACCAAAAGGCCTAGGGGGTCAAAAACGACAAAGCATGCTAGGTGTGCGCTCGCGGACACACCTTGTTGACAGCGGGCCAGAGAGGGGAGGAGCTCAGAGTTATGTCACCATTCCCCAAGGGAAGGGGGGGGGGAGAGGGCGCTGCGGGGCTGAAGCTTTACAAACAGCACAGCGTGACAACGGGTCGTTCCAGCCCGACCGGTTCACCTGGTATGGCCGACCTGGTCCCCTGTGCTGAGGTGGCCCGACCGCAGCTTAAAGGCATGCCGTTTTTTTAAAGAGAGCGCCTCCAGCGCATGTTGGCCAGCCAGCCCCACAGGCTTCGACTAACCCCCCCCCCCCCCCCCCCCCAGGTTCACCTCCCGACCCCTAGATCTACAACCGCCCCTGAGGAGAGGGAGCGGTAAAATGAACGAGTGAGGGATTCCTCAGGCCTGTAAGGGCCTTTTGCTTTTCTTCTTGTTTTCTTCTTCCTCACTCCTTTTTTACTTTTCACTCTATTTGTTTTTTGTTACTTCAAATGCTTTTTAGGACGCGAGGTGAATAGTCTCGGAGTGGCAGGCAGCCAGGTGGAGTGGACCCCCCCGAGGGCGTGGCGGGACCCAGTCGCACTCAGACTAGCACTCAACACAGGGCCACCATATCACCACCACCACCATGGATACCCTGGCCCCTGGTGAGGCTCCCCCAGTGCTGGGAACTCAACGACGATTCCACTTTGGAGGCCCTAGACGTCCCACATCCTCCCAGCCTTGTGGGTCCCGCCTCACATGGAGATTCGGGGGGGGGGGGGTCCCTCGGTTGTAACCGTCCGCCCAGGATAACACGGCAGACGTTTCCGAGGTTAAGCCGCACCTCACCCTCGCCCGCACGCACGTGAACACACACACCGCTTCACAACGCTTATTGAACCTGTCACTTTGAGTGCACCTCAGTGGGCCACCTCTTTTATGGACGCAGGTTCTGCTTTTTGCCGTCCCTGTCAGGAGGCTCTCATGGAGTGCAAGTTAAACACTCGCGCCCTAGTCAGAATGGGCTTCGAGGACCCGCTGCCATCATTGCAAAGGCGGCTTGGGCTAATTAGCTATGGGATTTCCACAGGTTGAGCGACACAAAACTCTTATGCACCTCTAAAGGACTTTATGATCTGTATACCTTTCCAATATACAGTAATAACATCTGTGATAATGTATACTTAAATGTCCTGATGGCATTCCTAGTGATCTGACACAATATAAACTTGATTCAGAAATCGCCTGAACTAATACTTCTCTAATATTTGTCTTCTTCAATAATACTACCAATCATAATGACGTATGTTTTTAGATGTGATTGTAATTATCCATAGACAGTGTTTGGGATGCTTTTGTGTTTTTTTTTTGAGTGTGTTGACCCACTTCCACTAGAGGCCCACCACAGACACAGCAAGTCTTCCCACAGGGGAGTCATGGGCCTAGGCTCTTAACCGCAGAAGCACATCTCTAGCGTGTGTACGAAGTTTCTTTCGTTGTTTTAGCATCGTTTGTTATCCGCTCGGTCGGCGTCCCGCCTGGCTCGTAATCTTTTTCAAAAGGTACAGGCAACTTACCCCCTCCCTGCTCCCCTCCTCTTCCTCCCTCCCTCCCTCTTTCCCTCTCCTTCTTAAATGCAGCGTGAGTGAAACACCGTGGAGGTTGTTGTTCTACCTGATAATGGATTTGGTGGACCCCCTGCAGGCATGCACCATTGGCAGATACTGAATACCATTGAAAGATCAATGAAAGACGGAGAGGAGGGGAGGCAGAGAAAGAGAGCGAGAGGAGGGGTGGGGGGGTGGAGGAAGAAGGGATGGGTAGATAAAAACAGACAATCCCGTGGCTTCTCTGTGTGCAAACAGGAAAGTGTAAAGCTGTCCCGGTAAGCTGTTGTTAAGACACAAGGCTCCTGTAATGTCTCCCATCAGCGTGTGGATTATGAGGAGGGGAATTGTAATTTACATCAGCTTCACTTTTATGTGTCACTCAGCTTAAAAGTTAATAGCATTTAGCCGAACAATAGCCAGTCACATCGTCGTCGCAATCTGGGGCGTCCAAATCCACAAGTGAGGTACCATTGAAAGTGCAGTTGTTCCGGGCTCCAGACAATGGCGTGTTCTGTCTGAGCTAATTAGCCAGGGCCTGCCTATCTCCGTGCCACACATGTCCGCCATGGCTGCGGCTGCACATGCCTCGGCCCCACTGTATCGGCGAGCGCCATTGTCTGCCCGGGTTTCCGTCGATAATCCTGCGTGTAAAGCCCGTGTGTTTCGTGACAGCGTGGCGAGATCCCATCCTGCAGTGACATGACCCGACGAAGAAACAGTCTGTTTTTTTTATTTTTCCTCTTAATTCCCCCTCCACAGTCTTTTGTCTCAGAGAAACTGTAGGCCAAGCCATTATATGGTGCTTAAAACTCAAGGAGTTTTTCCATTAAAAACATCTTATATTAGAAGAACATTTGATATCATTGTAATTTCATAGTATGTGTTTCTGTAAAAAACTAAAAAGCTAATAGCAAGAATGATGCTTGGTCTAGAATCCAGGTCTATATTTAGGCTTTAAAGCATGATGCTTGGTCTAGAATCCAGGTCTATATTTAGGCTTTAAAGCATGATGCTTGGTCTAGAATCCAGGTCTATATTTAAAGCAACCCAGACAATATATAGGTCAATGTTCTAAAAGTAGCAAAAATTATGAGGACAAGTCTGCCTTTTTATTTTTGCAGTTGTAGGACACGATAAAAGATCGTTCTCAAGCAAATAACTAGGCAAGAGCTTAATCTTCACGTTCGTGGTCAACCGCCACAGTTTCCTGTCACAGACTCCAAATGACTCTGACAGAGCAGAAGAAGAGAAAGATCTACAACTATTTGTCCCAGACAGAGAAGGAGAATTTTGCCCCCTAGATATTTTCCCAAGAGATATTGCCCTAGGGTAAGCAGGTGTGAGGTTCCGCAGTTCTCCTCTGTACTCTCTCGGAGTACTTGAAAGCTGGGTGGAGGTGGGGAAAGGTGGGAAGATGGGAGTATCGGAAAAGACATCTTGACATATACCGCCGATGCTATATGGCGTGAGTTATGCATTTTGTGAAAGGCGGGTCTACCAGCTGCTTTTGGACTCTGCTGTGCTGAAACATGTGAAGCACAATCCCCCATTGATCATGATGAAGGCTGTGTAGGACCCAGGAATGGGCTGGTTCCTCTCACTTAATAGACGTCGTCCTGGGCCTGTCTCTCAGAGGATGCTAAAGGACGCACCGGCTTTAGTAAACGACCCCCCCTCCCCCATTAGCCACATTTCTGTCTCTGCTCCCAGCCGGGAACCTATGCCTAATAATACTCTGTAGGTAGATATGGGAGGTAAGCTCAGTCCTGAATAAGTAAAACTCCATTCCAGCACGGCTCTCCATTATTAATACACACCAGGCTCATCTTTGATTAAGTTAGTCAAGTGCTCTTCCTGTGTAGGATTTTGATTAAGACTCGGCTGTTTCTGAGGGATCGAGAAAAATTGTGTCTTTCGACGTTTCATTCCGACTCCCTCTGCTCGTGGTTTCTTTCTCCTGACATTTAACCCCGCTTTTTTTCCATCGTCTTCAGGCCCGGTCGTAATTCTCACGAGTCGCGTTTTCACTTTTTCACATTTTTTCTCTCTGTGTACAGATCATTAGATCATACAAAAGTAACGCACATCAATACCACAATAAATAATGGATTTTACGAGGACCGTTTCTCTTGTAAATAAAAAAAAGGTTTGTGATTTTTTTTACAAGAAAAATACCTCTGGATCACATAAAGTGAGGGGTGGCCTCTACTAGAATGGTTAAGCAGGTACCGTAAGCTCTAAAACTCACTGCTCAAGTATGCAGAGTCACTGGCAGCAATTTATTGTTTTAACAGTGAGCCGGTTCCCCCTTAATGAAAATGGTGGAGGTTCTGAGGACACTGGGGAAGTAATATTTTCATAATTAGAAGAAATATTCATCAACGTTTTTTAACAAAATTATGACACAAGTTAACAGGGGTTAACTTAGGGGTGAGTGATTTCACTAGACATGCAAGTTGTGAAAAACATTACCATCAGCCGGGTATCTTTGCATAGCATTCCTTCATGACAAGCTGCCAAACTAGATAACTAAGCATACAGAAAATAGCAAAATAACTTGATGTATAACCTGGTTAGAAGCTCTCTCATTGTCTTTTTTCTGATAGCTAAGTAATCATTTATTAAACTAAAGTATTTCAAAATGGTAAACTGAAAAACTAAGAAGCTAGAAAGCTAAGAACTGAACAACAGTTAATACAAATCCAGGACATCCGATTGCTCATTTAATATAAATAGCAGTCAAACTAACCGTAAAAGCTAATTTATCAACTGCAAGAATGGTTTGTAATTTCAACCGCATTGGAAAAAATGTATTTAAATAAAGTGTGAAGCATTGGTAGTATTAACAAACTATAGGACTAATGATTCTCTATAATTTTCTCTTTGATCATTCAAAATAGCTCGCTAATATTTTAAGTCTCAACTTTATCTGTGATTTTTTTCGGAGTGTTTGTCCTTAGAAAGCTGCCATGACAGGGTCTCCCCCTACCAGCTACGTTTCTCAATTGTAACAATGCCAAGGTTTCTTCAAGCGCAACGGTGCATCTGTCGTCGATTTGAACGCCCTGTTCGTCGCGCTGAACGTCTGATCAATCCTTACCCACCAAACCTCAACGCCGAGGCGAACGCACCGAACTTCAACGCCGAGGCGAACGCGAGCAAAGTGATGCGACTTGTCTCTCAAAGCCCTTTATTTGTCTTGAGGTGTTTTGAGAGCAACATCTCCACTGCGGCTCTTCCTCGCTGATCCTTTTATGAACACCTCGCGAAACGATTCTTCTCCACTTGGGGCTACTTCTGTTCCATTATTCATGGTCGTGGGATTAAAACGGGGGGGGGGGGCGGCAATACGGCTCCCCTTGCCGCGTCACGTGCCAGCGCCGCCCGGCCAATGGCGTGCGAGCGTGGAGTGCAACAGGCACCCCGCTTGGCCACCCACACAACCAGGGGAGCGCGGGGAGCGCGGTATCAAACGGGGAACATCTGTGGCCACTGGGCCGCGCAGACCTGGAACAATAGTGGCCCCGGGGCAGCCACAGAGTTTGGCCCGCGCAGCAAAGGCAAGGCTGGGCTAGGCAAAGGCATAGGCTGGGGAGCCAGGCCTATATACATACTACACAACACACACACACACACACACACACACACACACTTTACCCAGTGACGCTTGCTCCAACGCTGACAGACATACATACAACAACCAAACACAATTCCACTAACACACACACACACACACACACACACACACACACACACACACCATCATAGACCTCCTGGAACAGTACTGACAAAGGAGAAGATTCAGAATGGAAGCAGCCACGCTGAAACAGACTATTTCTCTCGTTGATTTCTCTTTGCATCCATCACAGCACATTAGTGACAGAGGGCTCTCGTGTAATTGACCCCCACTGCACTGTAGTTCTCGTATCACGTTGTCTTTCTTTCATTACCTCCACAGATTCAGACTGTCATATACTGGTCCTGTTCAGACGCACGTCTCTCTCTCTCTTTCACTCTCTCTCTCTCTCTCTCTCTCTCTCTATCTGTCTCTCGCTCTCTCACACTCTCTCTCTCTGACTTCAGACTAACAAAGTGAAACACATTGTTACATGCAGAGAGGTAAGTGCTCCTAAGCCTTCACACAGAGACACATCAACACCATTTATTCCTGCAAGCAGAGATGATCTCTCTCAGGTTCGCTTACACGCACACACACACACACACACACACACACACACACACACACACACACACACACACACACACACACACACACACGCACATGCACGGCCATTTGAATAACATTATTCCACAGCTGCTGGGGCTCTCAATGGCCTCCCATGTGGCTTTTGTGTGTTGACATGCGTGAAACGTGTGGGCACGGAAACAAACACACACACACACACACACACACACACACACACACACACACACACACACACACACTGCCCCCTTCTGTGCTGTGATGTCACCTTACAGAGACAAGCCGCTCCACCTTGTCATATTGTGGTATCACGTGTGTCTCATACAAAACACCTTCTGTCTCACCGGAGCTGTTGACATGAAATATGTGTGTGGGTGCGTGTGTGTGTGTGTGTGTGTGTGTGTGTGTGGGTGTGTGAGTGTGTGTGTGTAATTGTATTTATTATAATATTATTTATAATAAATGCTACAGTAAACGAAATAATTTCGTCAATTATAATCCTTTCATAAAATGGTCAGAGTTTTATATAGTTTATGTTTGCATTACTGCAGACTTGGTATGCTTTTTTTTCTGTTAACACATTAGATTTAAAATTGTTTTTAAAATGACTACATTTATTTGCAAGAAAGCCTTTTGATGATTAAATCAATGGGCTGATTAGTTACAAAACATTCTGATCAACTGAGAATAACCTTTTCGGTAATAATTGGTTTGAACAGGGAAAGGGTACAACTGTTTTATTTCCCAAGTCCTTTTGGGTTTGTGTATCTATCTGCCTGTGTGTGTGTGTGTGTGTGTGTGTGTGTGTGTGTGTGTGGTGGAGCACAGGGTATAACGGGTCTGATGGAGTGAGATGGAGCACCACCAGTCCCCCATTCCCTGCTGGGACTCCCACACACCTGGGCCCTCTCTCTCTCTCTCTCTCTCTCTCTCTCTCTCTCTCTCTCTCTCTCTCTCTCTCTCTCTCTCTCTCTCTCTCTCTCTCTCTCTCTCTCTCTCTCTCTGTCTCTCTCATTCTCTCTCCCTCTCTCCCTCTGTCTCTCTCACACACACACACACACACACACACACACTCTCCCTCTCTCTGTCTCTCTCTTTCTCTCTCACACACACACTCACTCTCTCTGTCTCTCTCGCTCTCCCTTTGTCTCTGTCTCTCTCTCTCTCTCACACACACACACACACACACACACACACACACTCACTCACTCTCTCTGTCTCTCTCTCCATTTCTCTAGCTCTCTCTCACTCTCTCTCTCTCTCTCTCTTAACACACATACACACACACAAACACGCACGAACACCTGCCTTGGCAGGGTGAGACACTAGATCTGGGCTGGCGCTCCGCCACACACGTTGGCAGGAGGCCAGAACAGCGACACAAGCCTGTCAACCATCGCTTGACGATCACCTACATTATGGTATCGTTGGTCAGAGGGGTTTTTTTTTTCTTCTGCGTCCGTGTTGTTCACAGGAGTCACCCTCGATTGGTGTAGCGCTCTCTTTCCCACGGTTCAAAGGTGCTCTCTGCCACCAGAGCCAAGCGGTAGCACTCCCTGTTACCAGATGTATTTCAGCCGGAGCCAACGCTACACTCCTTTGCACATCCTGTCACCGTCTCAAGTTTCACGGCTCGTAATTATGCTGGCTCTCCCGTGCCGCTCACACACACACCTCATCGTTCAAAACACATTGTTTGTCAGCGTGCACCGACTGGCCCTACTCGGGTTCTGAAGGTGAATGGAAACGGGTGAAACGTGAATGAAGTGGTACGGATGAGGGGCGGGTCTCGGGCCCCCGACGACGGTTGAGCCTCGGCGACAGGAAACGGCGGGTTCCACCGTCACGCCCGTGGAGGAGCCGGGTGGGTTCCACCGTCACGCCCGTGGAGGAGCCGGGTGGGTTCTACCGTCACGCGCGTTGAGGAGCCGGGTGGGTTCTACCGTCACGCGCGTTGAGGAGCCGGGTGGGTTCCGCCGTCACGCCCGTTGAGGAGCCGGGTGGGTTCTACCGTCACGCGCGTTGAGGAGCCGGGTGGGTTCTACCGTCACGCGCGTTGAGGAGCCGGGTGGGTTCTACCGTCACGCCCGTTGAGGAGCCGGGTGGGTTCCGCCGTCACGCCCGTGGAGGAGCCAGGTGGGTTCCACCGTCACGCCCGTGGAGGAGCCAGGTGGGTGTCGTGAACAGCAGGCCGCTCCGTGATGTTTGCCTTGGTCCACGTGGTGCTGTTGGCTCGTTGACGCTGGTCTTTAAGTTGTCATTCACTCCCAGCCACTCGAGCGGGCGAAATAACTTCCCGCTCGGTGTTGTTTCTTTGACGTCTTGTGTTGTGCACCACCACACCTGAAGAGTGGCAGGTGGCGACGGATCGAGTTATTCCCTATTAAAGGAAACAACCGCCGCACACAGAAGAGCGACTGAAAGGAGACGCTTGGTCTTTTTGGGTTTTTTTTTTTTTGAGCACCGTGCACCCGTATGCCTAACTCATTCCTCAAAGGGACAGAGTTGTAAGTAGCTCTCTGGTGTGTGGCAGTTTAGAAAAGGACCCGAGCGGTTGGACTAATTTAATAAAAGGTTACGGGCCCGGAATAGGAACATACTATTATGGCGGTTGAACAGGGAGAAGGGGGGAAAGTGTGTCATTTTGTCAGGCGAGGCTTAGGCCCCCGCTACTTTATCTTGACGGTCTGAAGGCTAAATCCCCGTCAGCATGGCTACTGCTAGCACTCACACATTTCCATTTTAGCTAGCGGGGAGCCCTTTGCCGTCTTGTGCTGGCTGGCTGGCTGATAGTCTGATTGACTGGCTAGGGAAAGGTGAGGGGGGGAGGGGGGGGGGGGGGACAGGCCGGGCCTTCTGTAGATTGCATTAACGCCTGTGAACACTCCAAGCATTCAGAGAGATTCTAATCTGTTTAGCCGCACCCGTGTTCCTGTATAATAAACTGTCATAAGTGTCAGTGTTCTTCTCCTCTAGGGAGGGCGAGAGAGGGAGAGAGAGAGAGAGGGGGGGGGGGGGGGGTGGACGCCTAGCGCCAGAGTATGAGAGTCCGTGTCTCTCTGTCTGTGTGTGTGTGTTTGTGGACTGCATGGTGAGATGGTTTTATCGTAGTTGTAATTAATGGTTTGGTGTCTTTTTTTGTATTTGCGGAAGCTTTGATTTGAAGGAGTGGATCTCTGCCTGCAGAACCCTCTCAGGGAAAGACACACTAATAACCATACGTTTATTGAGAGCTTCGCTAAGCGCCTAGTGAATTGGAAATAGTCTGCAGCCATATATAATGGAATATAATAAGTATCCCTCCCTTCATATTTCCATGGAGCGCTGCCCAATGTTTTAGCTTTTGTTTCTGCATTACAGCTCGCTATCCGTAATATTTCAATTGGTCATTAAGAGATTATGCTAAATGCATCACTGCTCCCTGTGTGTATGGGTACCAAATACCTTCCTTTGAAAACAAAATTAGATTTGTTACTAATCGTAGTAATTCCTTGTACAGTATCATAATTGAATGTACACAAATGAAGCTTAATGGGGGAAATATTCAAGCGTGCACCAATCATCTCGATTACTTTTGTTGTGTGTGTGTGTGTGTGTGTGTGTGTGTGTGTGTGTGTGTGCGCGCGCGAGTGTGTGTTAGTGAGTGAGAGTGTGTGTGTGTTCACGTCGTAGCGGGTTTATTTTCTTCTTTTTAACGTGATTGTTTTTTAGTGTTTATATTTTCCCATTACGGTGGGATACTTGAGGCTTGGCTCAGAGATAACTGCACTGTGTGTGGATGACAGACACGGGTCTATACACAACCGTGGTATCACGGAAACAATACCTCCACGCACCGCAGCCAGGAATGTACTCAGAGGCCTTTCAACCCTACCGACATTAGTATCACATTATCTCATTTGACAATATTAGATTTAGCCTCTTTTCTTCCGCAAATGTATTCCCACAGCCTTGCTGGTCAGGGTCCCTCTCTCTGTCTGTCTGTCTCTCTCTCTCTCTGTGTGTGTGTGTGTGTGTGTGTGTGTGTTGTGCGCGCGGGTGTTGCTGGGCGGCTGTTTGTATAGCTAATGAATAGGAAAAGGCTGGGATGAAAACGGCGCCGTGCCCTGGCGTGGTGGGGGGGACCCGGTGTCAGGGCTTTATCCTATCAAAAAGAAATCAGCTCCACGGCACTCCGGGTGCAGAAAGGCGCATCTCGTCAGGTTTCACGGCAGAGATTGCTTTCACCTGCAGCCCCCGAGGCAACTCGCAAACATAGGCCTCAGCCAGCGAGAATCTCTCCCTCTGCCTCTCTCTCTCTCACACACACTCTCTCTCTCTCTCTCTCTCTCTCTCTCGCCCTGTCTCGCTTTCTCCTGACTATAATGGAATCATATTAGCTCTGTCTATGCATTCCCAAGCACACACGTGGGAACGCCGGACAGCGCAGAAAATCACAATTATGAGCGCATACATTTAGGAGGGGCCTTTGTTCCTGTGTGTGCGCGATGTGTGCGTGCTTCCCAATCCTTCCTCCCCGTCTGTGTGCCAACGGGACAAGGAGAGAGGTCTGCATTCTGTTGATCTTCCAGGGAGTAGGGGGGGAGAAAAAAACGATGTCAAAAAGGCAAATCTGTATTTACTGCGAGACAGGTATCCTTGGCTTGACAGCTCGGCAGTCATTATCTGCTTGTCATGTGTCGCCTGCAGCAACTCTGCTGCACCAAAGCCCGGGTTCCCATGTATCAGAGGGAGCCTATTAGCTTACCTGCTTCCAATTCAAAGGCCATCCCCAACCAAAAAGACGCCAAGAGGACAAAACAAGGTGTCATATTTATGAAGGTGTCAGCGGAGCCCTGACAAAACGCACCGTGCGCCTTGAGGAATGGGCCTGACAACCTGCGTCCCGGGCTTCTCCAGCGGAGAGGAATGATACCTGCCACCACCGCGGGTTGAAACCCGACGCTCCAGTATGCTGGGGCGAGCTCTCGCGAATCGCGCCGACATTATCCACTCCCCAATTAGGAGAAACCCAAACTGTTACGTAAAGCGGAGATAGTGACTATCGGGTTTTTCATAACAACTTAAGGTTGTGAATTGGGGGGGGCGATTACTCTCCTGCGTGGAGGTGTGTGGAAGATGCCTGCCGGGCGTGTCTGTTTGCGCCTGTAAGTGTCCGTGCATGTGTGTGTGTGTCTGTGTGAGTGCGTGTGTGGGTGTGTATGTGTGTGTGAGAGAGAGAGTGAGTAGGTGTCCCAAGAGAATGGAGAACCAACTTGTTTTACTCAGTCGAGTGATTTACCTTTTTTGTTTTACTGTTGTACACCGTTCAAGTCCCTTGCCACAATTAGAAAACTAACATTCAACAAACACTTTTTAACTAGTTACAGAATCATTCAAAATATGGCTGGCAGTAAAGGGGTAGTGGCGCCTGCAGCACTGATACATAGCGTGCCACAGGTATTTTTATATGGCCTCTTTTAGAGAAAGGGCCAAGGAAACCTCCGCCCCTTTCCTCTGTCCCTAGCAGACTAGTGGCACTCGGAGGAGGCACTTAGAGGCGAAACTAATGGCAACGACCCCTCCCACTCCTTTCAGGTCTGTCCTACATATTGACCCCTGACCTGGGCCAACCTTTCAGGGGAGTTGCAGGAGGAAAGGAGGTCACCCGGGGAGGGGCCAGGTGGCCGAAGCGGACAGCGGAGAATTTGTCACTGTCACATTGACGTGCCAGGAGCCGCTCCGGACCCCTCCTCCATATAGAACGTTGTGTTGTTTGAAAGCGCATTGTTGTTTTGCACTTTTTCAGGAGTTATTTTTTTTGGTCTGGTTACTCCTTAACCCTTTGTGTGGTGTTCGTGTTTTTGAAAGCGCATTGTTGTTTAGCGCATCCTTTTTCAGGAGTTCTTTGTTTTGGTCTGGTTACTCCTTAACCCTTTGTGTGGTGTTCGTGTTTTTGTTACTCACCCAATGTTCTCCTTGACCCACAACATTATTGGGTTTTTAAAGAGCTGAGGAGCAAGCAGTGGAATCGTCTGTGCTACTGTTTTACATTTGAGAGAAATTACTTAAACGCGGTCAGAAGATGAAGAAGAGAATCCCATGCTACCAGGGAAAGTAATGCATTCATATTTCTTACACCGGTATTTTTGCTGTTTTTCCTTTAGAGTCTACCTTTGCCATCCTCAAGCCAAAAACATTAAAGCTGGATCAATACAGTATCGCAGCTGAAAATTCACATTACAAGCTCAACCATTAATCTTTTTAAAGCTCAAAATGTCTGGGGAAAGAAAAAGAGGATATATTCTGCACATTCGGCTCTTTTTCCTTTCTCTCTCCACTCATACACTCTAAGCAAATGTATTCGTGCTGGTTAACTTAAGCACTGGGCCCCACAGTTTTTCCATTGCTTTCCCACTGCTCTCTCCTTGGCTGTGTCCCCTCTCCATGATTCCCCTAATGTTGCTGCCCCTCTCCCCAATCCCCCCCCCCCCCCCCCACACACACACATGTCCCTGGGTCGTGGGAGAGTGACAGGTGTCCTGTTCCGGAGCTGCGGCCTCCGCAGGGGTCACAGGGAAGATGGAGCAGCTGGTCCCGGTCTGAACTCCCAGCTCAGCTGTAGCTCCACCACCAAGACGGGGCCGCCATGATGTATGGATGCCGGGGCTCAGGGTGCATGCTGGGGATGGGGGCCGAAGGTAAGAGAGGGCCCAGGGGTGGCTTTAGGATTTGACCAGCGTTAGAGCCGATGGCCTGAGAAACAGCTGTTTGTAAATAAAGACAGGGATAATGAGGGAGGGAGGCTGCTCTAAAAGCTCCTTAGGGGATGTTGTCAAAATGCATGCGCTTTATAGTGGATTTGAAATCATCTAGCTTCGTCAACGTTTGCATAGCTCACGTGCAAGATGGCCGACGTGGAAATATTTTTGGGAGTTGGGAGGATTTTGTCTGGGAGCTTCATGACTAACTGTTTAGTCATTGATGATCAAGGTTGATCTTTGGGCAAAGTCGTTTTTAAAAAAACAATGTCAGTAATGAAGTAATGTCTGCATCTGTCACTGACTGAATCATCGTCTACATGTCTGTATAAAGGTATACGTATTTTTTTACTAATATTAACATTTTAAATAATAGTATTAAATTATATACAGATAAATGACATTGTATTATTATTATGTTTAGTAGAGTTTATGTTGTTTTGGACTGGTTCCTAAATGTATATTTACAGATTAATTTACATACATTTCCTTCCAGTTTCAACAAATTTAATTTCAACAAATTTAAATGGAAAAAATCCAAAAAGGGACACTCCATCATTCTGCTTATTTATCCTACCAAGCCTAACATGTGTTTGTTATTGTTGGTGCACAGCATGTGGAGGCCGGATGTGGGTCTCATAAGGGCAGGACAAACCGTCTTCCATTGGAAAGTGATACGAGCCCCAGTGTGTGTGTGTGTGTGTGTGTGTGTGTGTGTGTGTGTGTGTGTGTGTGTGTGTGTGTGTGTGTGTGTGTGTGTGTGTGTGTGTGTCCCAGTAGGCATGGCAAGATGTGCCGCCACACAGGGGGCTGGAAGACAAGCCTGCCACTCCGAGTGCTCAGCCCTCTCAAAGGCAGCTCTCAGAGCAGATGCAGATTTTCCCAGGCTCCGTGTCAACGGGGACAGCCGCTCAACCGCCGAGCTGGAGCAGAAAAAATCACGCGCAGCTCGCTGTCATTTTGCCGCGCGTCCCTACGGTGGCCTCGCCAGCCAGCGCGTGATGGACTCGCTGCCCGACGTCTTGGAGACGGAGAGAGAGCGGAGGGGTATCGGCTCATTTTGAACAAAGCCTTGGTGGGTTTCTGTGCATGGGCAATCTGGACCAATCCCGCTCCTGCTGAGTGGATCTGAAGAGGGCTGCAGCTCTGATGCTGGCGAAGTAGGAAAGATTGGCGATGGAAGATGGAGTGTAGTCTGTGTGTGTGTCTGAGTGTGTGTGTGTGTGTGTGTCTGAGTGAGTCTATGCCTGCCAGCCTGCTTCCGTGTCTCCTGCCCTAATAAATGTGTATATTATGTATGTGTTTGTGTATGTTTCCAAGTGTAGATCTGTGTGTGTGTGTGTGTGTGTGTGTGTGTGTGTGTGTGTGTGTGTTTTCTTTTTGGTTCTTGGCACCTGTTAACAGTGCCAAGTAATGTGCTCCGTTGAAATTTTAATCACCTGCAAGTGCAAAACAAGTGCAATGCAATCACGCTCTAATTAACACTGCAATTAACACCTCTCCCTTTTCTGGAGCTCACAGTTTCTGTGTGAGCTGGCAGGTTCAACATTCATAAGTGCTTTGATTCAGTGTGCTGTATTTATTGTTTATTATTTATTAGCAAGCATTTGTCTTGTTTGTTGTTATAATGGTTGTTGTTGTTGTTTTCTGGCCCATCAGCCTGTTTTCCAGGCAAACCAGATAATGTTGATAATGATATCGTGAGATTTTCTTTTTCTAATTAATGAAGGGAACATCACAAGAACGTTATTCGATTAGCGGCGTGGCGAGAGAAAGCGGAAACGCTAGAGTAATATGAACTCAGAGGATCGTACAGCAGCCTTTGCATAAAAACCTGAAATGATTACATTCCCATTGGCACATGTGGCAATTGATCAGCGACCCCAGTAAACCATTGATTCTTTCTGACACCCTGTTTGTTATGTCATAAAAAAGCATACTTAGCAGAGTCAAGATGGATATTGCTAGCCCTGTGGAATCGATACGAAAATGCACCGTTACGCGCACGTGCACGAGCTCGCGTGCGACCCGTGCTCACCCACCCCCACCCCCACCCACCCACCCACCCCTTGTGCCTTTTCATTCAAACCCACACACACACTCACGGAGGGAGGGGTGAGGATTGACTACTCAATCCATGTATCACGGCAACGGGCAAAGGGATGGGCAAGTGGACGAGGTCACTGATGACTATCGATTACGCAGCAGATCGGTCAGCCGGGCAGATCGGTCTGTCACTCAGGGAGTGGGATAGATTTCCGTGTTCTTGTTTGGCTGGCTCTAGACTTCCTGGGGAGGGGTGTGTATGGGGGGTGGGGGTGGCGGGGGATGTTTGTGTGTGGGGGGGGGGGGGGGGGGGGGGGGGGGGGGGGCATTTGTGTGAGAACTCACACTTGGTTATCCATTGCAGCCTGTCCAGGAAACCAGTTAGGCCTCTTAACCTGAAAGATATTAACTTTTCTCTAGACGGCTAATTATAGACCTTAAGTTGTCTGAAGTCTACATGTTTCTCTAGTTCAACACACGATGATTTGCTGCTGCTATTGTTACTGAGGTCATCCAAACTAGGAAAACACAGTTCTGATGAAAATATGGGTGTATGAGCAGAGGCTGAAGTTTGTCCTAATTAGGCATTTTGTCAAAATCATAAACTTGTCTGCAGTACAATTACAGAACCATAAATCCAATAATGCTTAGAGATATTTTCCAGACCCACAATAGGATGTTCTTTAAATGTTCTGACAACAAACACCACTGAGTAAATGAGTAGGACAGGGCGCACAGTAATTCCTCCACACACTTCATGTAGGTTAAGAGTCAAAACTCACCCAATCTTGTTAGCACCCCATTTATCCTCACAGACTGACGCCCAGTCTCGTTGTCAACGGCGACCGCGTCTGGTGGTATTTAAGGGGGATTTCGGGTAATTGAATGGGCCAGGGCGCCGCGGCGCTAATTCGATTTGGACAGATACAGTTTTAGAGGGAGAGATGACAAAACGTCCTTTTCAAAGCGCATACTTGCGGCCCTGTGTCATCGGTTCGTGTCTGCGCTCAACAGATGACTTATTGTCGGCCCTCGTGTCCGAGATGAGAGGGGATACACTGGGGGTCAATGGACATTACTGTAATGTGCGTGGAAATACCACAGGACTAACCGGTGCGCGACTCCAGCGCTTTTGAACGCAACCTCCACCACTGGTCTCTCCGCATCCGGTTTGTCATTCTAAGCTGAAGTGATGAATGTAAAATGGTGAAGATGAATAAAAAAGCTCTGAGACTGAAGGTGGAGCCTCTTCTACTTGAATCACACACACACACACACACACACACGCACACACACACACAAAGCGTGTTCCTCAGTCCATTATACCTGGAACACGTGACGGAGACGGAGTCGAGTCGTTCCGACTTGCCAGCCGACGGGATGAAAGGGAGACCGAGGGGAAAAAAAGCCAAAACGTGCCGAGATGTTTACCTCACGACGGATACTGAATACATAGCATTATGCAAGGCCATGCTTATTTTCAAAAAGATGGAGTGAGGGAGTGGGGGGGGGGGGGCGTCAGAGAGAGTGCGTGGCACCAAGTCCCTCGGGGCGTCTTTTTTCTTTTCAGAGGAGTCCAACACAGTGCGCCGTATGACCATGACTCCTTGTCGCTAGCCACGGTTCAAGACCAAGGGACGGATGTCTTTGATATGATTTTCTGCTCGTCTGTGACGGCGAGTGAATGAAAAACACACTCTGTGCTTCTCCAGCTCAATGCATTATTGAACTCCTGCAGATGGTCATGTTAGCGGCGCGAGGCTAGCGCACGCCCTCGACACCCCCACACACCCCCCCCCCCCACACCCCCACCCCAACCCAGAGCCCCCCAGTGGGAGTGTGGGGAGAGGGCGACCATGACGGCGATTCTCCAAACCCCGATCTGACGGGGAAGCGTGGATTATGTGTGCCCGTCCACCCACCGAGGACTGTGATTCACGTGTTCGAGGGGGAGACACACTCCTAATGTTGTCCTTCTGGCGAAACGTCCACGTTTTCCTACGCACCTACATTTCTTTTTACGAAGCTAAAACGTTTTTTGTGTGTTTGTGTGTGTGTGTGATTATCTTTCTGTGCACCACTTTGTCCATTTCCCATGCGTCCCATACTCAGGTTTAACCAGAGTGCGAAGGGACATGTCAGTCTGTTTTTTGGTGTGCATGTGTGTGTGTCAAGATCCAGAATCTGGGTCATTAGCATCAGCAAACACATC
>JAPMUY010004017.1:122500-127500 GCA_026901105.3 Galaxias olidus | reverse complement strand
GTGTGTGTGTGTGTGTGTGTGTGTGTGTGTGTGTGTGTGTGTGCATATCTATTTTTCCCGCGTGTTTGTGGGTGTGGAGTGAGAGAGAGAAACAGGAGAGGGAGAGCAACGGAAAGTGAGGGCACCTCTTAAAAAACAGAAACAGGGAACATCAATGCGTTCCCGGACACGCTCCCACGAAGGCCCCCTCTGGGGTGCAGGGAACAGGCCAGCGCCTATGCCCAAGAACACAGCAGCAACCGCTCCACACAGGGCCCTGAGTGACACGTCTTCTCTGCTATTACATGGGTCAGCAGGCCAAACAGAAGTGGTTCACCGAGGACCAAGGGTCAGCTCACTGATGAACTCTGGCAGGGAGAGAGAGAGAGGGGGAGATTCGTGTGTGTGTGTGTGTGTGTGTGTGTGTGTGTGTGTGTGTGTGTGTGTGTGTGTGTGCCTGTGTGTGGGTCGGTGAGACGAGCGAGGAGGGGTGGCCGTCTCTCTCCATGTGCAAATCTTTGACCTCTCTGGCCCTTAATCTGCCTATGACCCCAGGCCAAGTCTACATGTAAATGCAATTGTATAGTGCATGAGCACAATGAATCCCTCCCTCTCCCTCTCTCTCTCTCCTAAGGCCATGTTATGGATACTCAACCGTGTCGCGCACCAATGAGCTTGAGGGAACAGGTTGGCCGCCAGGGCCAATCAGCATCCACGTTGGTCGGAACTTATTTGGGCCCTTTATAAGCCTCTAGTTTGGAGCGTTTGAAGAGCCAATCAGAAGCAGGCGCAGGAAACGGGGAGCGAGGTGTCGGTTTGTTTGTTTTTCCCCGATTACACAAGTTGTACAGTAACTTGTGTCTCACACCGTTAAATCTTAACACAATGCGACTAAACCTGGGATATCCTGTCTGGATCATCATCCATAAAGCCAGCTATTACAGAACATACATACCTAAACGTGAAGAGCAAACAAGAGTGTCTTCTCCTGCAAAAGTTCAGGGTGTGGTGGGTTTGTATTCTCTCTCCCGTCACGCTCTCGATCTCCCTTCCACCCTTTTCTTACTCACTCTCTCTCTCTCCCCCTCCCACTCCCTTGCTCTGTCTCTCTCTCTCTCTCTTTCTTTCTCTCTCCCCGCTCCCTCTCTCTCTCTCTCTTTGTGGATTTAGGGTGTCAGTCTAATGGGGTTTACAGTTTTAAAAGAGATTATGCTTTGGGATTACTACCTGAGCAGAGGGGGCTTGGAGAGGCTGAGAAATGCCTTTGATGTCCTCCAGTGTAAACAAAACCCCAGGCTACCTGAGAGGACGGGCCCTGTTTTGTTATTCAGAGCCGGGGCCCTGATTTGTGGCGGGCCAGGACAAAAGAAGGGAGCGGGGAGGTGGGGGGGGGGTCACCTCTTCCGAGAACGGGCAGCGGACTCCGCCAGCGGTAGTCCAATGCGGTGGGCGGGGTGCCGTCCTCCCGTTAAATCACCCCACAACCGGCCCCGGCGCGGGGACTCGTTAACGCTGGCCGTGAAAAGAGCCGGCGAACCGTTTCGGTCTGCTTAGCGATTGAAACCTACGACTCCATTGAGTGCCGAGCCGAGCCCTGCTGTCGGGGGGTTATAGCCATGCAAATAGGCCTTAATGTGTCCACCAGGCCCTCTAAAGGCAGCAACAGGCCCTCAGTCACAGAGATGGGCCTCCCGGTGTGGTGTGGCGCTGGCCTCGGCTGCACAGCCCCACGCACGGCCCCTGTCTGGTGCCAATTACACCGATAGCGTCCTGCTATGAAGGGCAAGAGAGAGAGGAAGAGAGTGTGAGAGAGAGAGAGAGAGAGAGAGAGAGAGAGAGAGGTTAAAAGAAAATGATGAGACAAAATGGAAAGAGAGTTACTGTGAATATTACTGTAGATTTCTCTCTTTCGCCTGTGTAGTCTCCTCAGCCTCAATCATGAGAGTGTGAGAAACACTTGCATCACACCAGGGGCAGAAACAGGAGGGAGGTACCGAGAGGAAAATACATGGTGTGCTTTGACAGCTATATTCCCCATTACCTTCGATCCGGACTCACCGGCACTGTCAAAAAGAAAAGGCAAATCAATATTGTCATTCACAACTTCAGATTAAACTTTGCTTTTTCTGCTGCCTTTATGTTCTTTTTTGGGGGGGGGTTCTTTTATCTCCAACGGGAGTGAGAAATGCATCGCAATCAATATGTGGTGGGTGTGTGTGTGTGTGCATGACATCACAATGCATCACAATCAATATGTGGTGGGATCCACAAATTAGCGAGTGGAATGTTTTGGTTTTGTTTTTTTCTGTCTTCAAAATGGCCGAGACGTTCAGCAATGGAGCAGAGCTCATAAAGCAGGCAGTCATCAACAAACCTCTATAAAAATCGGACGAGAAACCAGTTGTTGAGCAGGGCCCATTGCAGTGCAAATGTTCTTGCAATTTGGAGGCCATTGCCACAAACCACTAAATGCCCTTAAATAGTACCATGTATTTAGCATTTCCCAGGGAAAACCGATTCCAGTGCTTTATGTGCAGGCCATGGAAATGTCTTCAAGCTAGGGAAACAACCATGAGGGGAATGTAGAAAATATTCTTATAATGATTGTCGAACAATTACACGTGGGGTTTGAACGCTCTCTATTGTCCCCCTCAGCACTTACACAAACAAAACGTAGCCACGTCAAAAACAAAACGAGAGAAGTATCCACCTGCTTCTAAAATCCCATGACACTGCAAAGCTTACTGGCATTGCCAGTCATTTTCCAAAAACACGTAGCTCGCTTTGTTGTTGAAAGTCAATAAAACAGGTGGCACGCTTTGCAGGCACCGTTGTCCTAAGCGGACGGCAAAATGGATAACGTTCCACCAGGGCTCTCCGTATGCCGTACGATGGCCTTCAACGGCTCTGCCGCAAGTGTGAGGAGGACAGAACAGGGTCAGCCAGTCACGTTGTGAAGGGATCAGTGTCGCCGCGCATTCAAGTGCACTGATGCCGCTTCACCTGGGTGTCTCTCGTCGTCACGTCCAAATCCCCTCCTCAGTGCTCCTGAACGACTCCTAACACCCTCTGTGTGTGGAGGAGACCCCCGTCGTCTTAGGGAACAATAGGAGCATTAAAGTTACTCTAAAAGAAACAATCCTAAAATGACTCCGGTTTGAAAAAAGAGGTGTGTGGGTGTGTGCTATGTATTTGTGTGTGTGGTGTGTGTTGCGTGTGTGTGTGTGTGTGTGTGGTGTGTGTGTGTGTGTGTGTGTGTGTGTGTGTGTTTGTGTGTGTGTGTGTGTGTGTGTGAGTGATTGGGCAGGGCTATTTCACCTCATTTGGGACTACGATTCTTCTTCCTTCACATAAGGACAAAGGTCAAACTTCAAAGCCCTCAGTGATAATTGGAAGGGAACCTGCCCCGACCTGCATCTCTGGTTTTCAGCGTCCAACATCTAGCGGGGAACGGATCAGGGCACTTGATTTACTTTGACTTGCATGCCGTCACACAAACCCACCTCAGCTCTCCTGCCGTGGTTCTTTCACATATTGTTGTGGCTACACGTGTCATAATGTGCACGACACACACATCTTCGTCATCCTCCTTTCAATCATCATCATCTTTAAACCTGCTGAAAGGTGTTGATACACAGGTCCCTGCCCCCCCCCCCCTCCCCCCATCCCCCCTCTACCTCTCCATGCACACTACCTCTCCATCCATAACGCACACTTGATACACATGTCCCTGTTCCCTCCTCCTCTTCCTCCACCTCCATAACGCACACTACCTCTCCACGTCACCCCCAGGACAATACACAGGGACTTGAATGGGAGGCCTGTGGGACAGTGAATGGAGGATTGCGGCCCCACAATGACAGGAGAGTGCCGTGCAGTGGGCCGGTCTCCCAGGGATGGTGCCGCTGATGTCATGGGAGAGGCTCTTTGTGGCTGGCAGGTGCCCTGTGCGACCTTCAGGGAGAAGGGCAGGGGGAGGGAGAATCACCCAAAACGTAGCCCAACAAAAGGGGATCCGGTGGGGTTACAGGATCGACGTAAGGCTCCCCTGCGCAGACACACACAAACACACACACACACACACACAAAACAAAAGACCACAAGCAGGTAATGCATGCATCATACATGCATGCATCGCAGCTCACAAGTAGGCAAGCCAACTATCCCATCCTTACACACACACACACACACACGGAGACACTGGCTCAAGCCAGCAGCCATTACAAAGTGTGTTGTCAAAGAAACCAAGGTATTTACGCTCTAGCCTAGCTTATCAGATTTCAGCCAATCCCTGAGGCACAATGACACAAACAGATAGCCATCCATGGGTGACCTAAGAAGTTGCTGTTGTAAGCCAACGTGACCCACCCCCCATCCCAAAATTCCCTCACCTGTATGTGTGTGTGTGTGGGGGGGGGGGGGTTGATTAGTTGTGGGGCTTTTTGGCAGTCGGGCAACAATTGACTATCAGTAAGGCGATGTGACCTTAAACAGGGCTGTAAACAGTCAGTCTCTGCTTTGGAGGAACCTGAGGAGACATCTGACAACACAAAACAGAGCTCTCCCAGATTGATCTTTTTCAATGACGATAATCCTCCTCCGCATTGTGTGCGCCGATAAGTCCTAAAACTTTGATCAGATGGAGCCGATCCGATAGCGGGCGGAGGGGGGGGGGGGTTGCGGCGAGATTCCGGCGATGACATTCGGGCCGTTTTGTTTTCCCCTGACGTCTTATCGCCTGGATGTTTTACTTCCCAGGGAACGGAACGTCGCGCGCGCCCATTGTTGCGTGGGAAATGTATGTAAATCCCAATAATTGAGCGGCGCACACACAGCGATGCTTGTCGTCATGTGCCCCGACTCACCTGGTAGATAGCATCTGATTTCATCAACGCGCCTTCGGCCCCGGGCCCCGGCGCTGTTTATTTAACTCTAATCATTTAAAGGCATCTTCTTCTCTGCTGTTACCGGAGGATAACAAAAAAATATCGAAAATAAAGCGATGCAAATCTCAGGAGGGA
>JAPMUY010004017.1:57500-117500 GCA_026901105.3 Galaxias olidus | reverse complement strand
AGGACAAACACATAAACACACAGATACAGGCCCATCTGCTTTCGTCCCTGAGGAAGTTCATTCCACAGAGTGAAGCTCCGTATGAAGGTCAGCCTTTGTCTTTCTGTTTCCCCTTCTACTGAAGAGCGACCGGCCGGTCCCCAACGTTGGGCTCCAGGTTTGCCTTGGCTTCTGTCTGCTTGTGCTCAGTTACCTGGTTGAGTTTGTCTGCTGTGCTGCTCAGGAGAGGATAGACTTCACTATCAAACAGCTCAAAACCATCAAAGAACCGTTTGCTCCTATGTTCATGCTCCCATTTCAAAACGGGAAGTCTGTTAAAAAAAACTAAAAACTGTTCACAAACAATGTTTCACATTTGTTGACGTGGTGTCAGTGCTGTTTTTAGCCAAACCGATGTTATTTTCGGATGCTAGTTTTATTGATAAGTGTGGGAAAGGAGCACATGGACAAATGTTGGACTTCCAACCCACCCGCGTCGACAATGGCCGCCTTTGTCCGACACCTCCTCCTCTGAGGCGAGCACAGGGTCGGCATTGTGCTTAATAAAGTTACAGCCACCGCCTCCGCCGGCCGCTCGTCCAGGCCGGTATCAAAGGCCAGTATAACTGTAGGAGGTGGAGAAGCCAGACTGAAGCCATGCCGGGGTCGAGTCGCCGATGCTAACAAGGCCTCAGACTCATTGAATTAACCGCCCAGCGGTTCCCCTCATTGTTCCCCTCAACGTGGCGTGACAGAGGTAAGGGGGGGGGGGGGGGGGGGGCTGGAGCCGGGGGTCGACAGTGACAGAGGTAAGGGGGGGGGGGCTGGAGCAGGGGGTCGACAGTGACAGAGAGGCTGGGTGGGGTTAGGGAAGGGCAGACGACTTCTGGCTGGGCGGCTTCTGCAACAGGACGGCTAACACATGACATGTGTGGCAGGGGGTGAGAGGTTGGCGTTGGGGGGGGGCGTGTCCAGGGGTAATAAATGGTTAGGGTGTGGCGGGGGGGGGGGTTGAACAATGGTGTCCTTTCAATGAGTCACAGCGGAGAGAAGACTCCCTGGAACCAAACCAGCATGGCGATAATGAGAAGGCCATGCTGACCACAGAGCACAACAGAAGCACCTACTCTTCGAATGTGTCCTCCTTTTTTAACTGACGATGTCCTCCTGTTTTAGGTGCGTGCAGCATTGGGACAGGACAGCGCCACCATTTCAGTAAGACCTCTAGGCCACCAGTTACCACGGTAACTTCTGTGATGGTCAGCACTCTGCTCCTCTTACGTGCACGCTAGCAGTCCGGCTAGATGGCCACTGTTACAGCCAACTTAAAGTGCCACATCATTGTCAGAAGTGCATTAGCTTGCTGGTGTGCGTGGCTAGGCTAGCATCTAGAGCCAGACTGAGTGTGTGCTCTATTCTAAGCTGGTCCCCTGACAGTCTTATTTCTGCCCTGCCAGATCGCTCCCTCAGGGTGTCTTGGGTCGGCTGTGTGGCTACCTTGCACTGTATCTCCCCTACGCAGGTGGCTGGCTGTGACAGCTCACTCCATAGGTAATACCCAGGCTGTCGGGTGGAGGACCCCCTCAGGAGCAAGCCGGGAGAACTGCCCCAAGGGGAAGGAAAGCCGGGGAATAAGGGTGAGAGGGGGGGATAGAAAGGTGAGAGAGAGAGATCAGAGGTGGATAGGTCAACTTGCAAGGGAGTCTCCACGCTAAAGTGGGTGATCCCCCCCGCCCTCCCCCACCGCCTCCCCTGTGACCCCACCCCACTCCAGCCGACCCCTACGAGGAGAGGCGATGGAGTACACTTTTGAGTTTGCTTCCTATGTGGTTGTGTTTGCGTCCTTCAGTGCGTGCATTTGCATGCATGTCGTTATGGAGTTCGTCTCTCCGAGTGCAAGGCCGCTGAGCTTGCATGAGGGGTTCAGCATGCAGTGCGTAGACATCTGGCTACTGATTGTATTGAGGTCAGGATCTGGCGAGTGCATGATAAATTGCTGCTTGATTCCCCCCTTTTTCTCTGCTCAAGTGGTAGGTCTGCGTGTGGTTCAGTGGTTCGATGGAAGACCGGGTGACTGCACCTGACTCTTGTGGAAGTGGCCTGTGTGCAGAGACTCACTTGGATGAGGCCACAGAGTAGACACAACAGCCTGGTTATCAAGAAAGGGCCCGTGGCCCAGACTAGCCTGACTATGGAATTCAATGTATTCAATTCAATTTACACTCAATTGATTTATTCTTTCCCATATGTAACCAAAAATAAATAAAATGGCTAAGTATGCAAGAGAACGGTATGTTTTAAAATGGTGAAAACTTTCATAGAAACAAGGTCCATTCTTGTATACATATGTCTGTCAATCGTTAGTTGTAAACGTCATATAGGAATTGAGTCGATAAACTCAAAATCAATGTCTACTAAATGATGTACAATAGACAAACTAATAGCGATACAGCGGCAAAAAAGAGCTCCTCCTCTCCTCCTGCTGATACCAGGGTGCATGGCCAAGAGGTGACGGCAAAGACAATAATCCGAGAAAGAGCAGGTGTTTGCGGGACGTCTAAATGGATTGCATTTGTCTGAACACGCCATGCAGACAGTTGGTGGGTGCTCTCCGGACGGCTCAAAGGGGATTTGTATGGTGGTTCTGACTTTTTTTTGATAGCCAGACAAGCAATCTGAGAGGGAGAGAGAAGGAGCGGAAGGAATTATTGCGCTGTCTGTCTCTCTCACCACAGTGGAAGCAGGATTTGAGTCAGACAAGCCATGGAAACATTCCTGCTCGTGTGTCATAAGATAGCAGACCTCCCAATCTGGCGCTGCACAGGGCCATGAGTCCTAGCTAAACTTTCCAACAAATAGAAACACAAGTTAAGTCTCTTTGGCTAGGGCTTGTTGGGGTCACCCTATCGCCTTCTTTAGTTTCATGTCGGGCCTGTATCTTTGGAGATCATTTGACATCATGTACACATTCCACTTACGCAGATGTTCCCTTGTGATATGCTGTGTGTGTTCCCCTCTCCATGCGACTCAATGGGCTGCTTTCTTTCCAAGTCGCTTCCCCTCTTCCTCCACACAAACATATAGACCCATCCAGCCACACAGTCCATTCAGCTGACAGAAGCCGCTAGCTGTAAAAAAAAAAAAAAAAAAAAAGGAGAAAAAAAAGCCCCCACATGATTTCAGCCTCAGCCCAGAAAACTACCTTTTCTGTCGGAGGGGGGAGACAGACAATGCATGGGTGTGTTATCTGGAGGGAGTCACCCCCATCTATGAAAGGCCACTGACACCCAGCTGCTTAAGCACGTCAGCTGAACCATGGGTCATTGTTCCACGCAGGCCTGCTTTAGTCACATCCTTGCCCCTATCGGACACCGGTGATGACGTATGGCTGGGCCCTGTTGGAGTGGCAACTTCTCTATGGCGTCCCACAGGGCTCAGTAGTTGATCCACTCACATTCTGACTGATGACCTGTCTCCGTGCCCCCTTCATTGCATCTCTGGCCTGCAAGGGGCAAGAAACCCTCATCGGGGACATCCAATAGCATCCGCTCCACGCCCACCCCCTCTTACCACCATCTCCTGGGTTTGGTGAGAGTATGCAGAAATGCGCTCGTATTTGTCGCGCATCAATTTTATTGGAGCGGTTCTGCTTGAGATAGGTGAACCATTCCTTCTGTTTCCACTCCTTCCCCTTTTACGATGGCTTTTAAAACCCCTAATGTCTGTCATCTCATCTGTTTGGTGCAATTAAATGCTTCTTTTAGAGGTATTGCGAGGATGACTTGGCCACCACGTGTACCAGAGGAAAGGCTTTCCTAGGAGACATGCTCAGTTAGGCTGTATAGTCGTAAAAGGTATATTAATGCTTTATGTACCCCACTGCAGCATTGTTAATGGCAAATGGCATTTACTGTGTGCTGCAGAAGAAGGCTATTCAATCCACTGTATGGTTTATCTATCATGTCAAGAGCTCCATAAAAAGCCCTCAGTAATATTAAAGGGGACTCTACACATAGATTACCCCTGGGCTAGGTTTAAACCTCTCTTATAGTCTCCAAAACAAAATGAATAGTTTATATTCTGAAATCCGGTGGAATTAATGCAATTAGATTTATATTGCATCCAGACATGGGGAGGAGAGACCCGTACGCACACGAAACCAATTCATGAAGCCAGATTCCAGGCCCTTTCATGGGATTTTAGGCATGTTTGGCGCACAGTGCCGTACAGTAGCACACATCTAAACTGTCCTCTGATTTGTTTGTTTGTTGCCTGGTGTTGCTTTATATTATCAAAATAGTTGAAGTCACCCCACTGACTCTTCCATCCACTGTTAACCATTGCCTCCGACATTGAGAGAATGTTGTGAAGATAACGATAATGATGATGGAGGCAATCACAGAGTAATCACTGCACATGGAGGAACCACGGCGTGCGAATGAGTGCAACAACCAAGCAAGAGAGAAGAGAAAGATGGCAGGAAAGAGAGTGGGGGGGGTTGTCTTTAAATGTGTCGCTTGATTGAAGTGTGAAAGGTTCTGGGCTAATTACATCCAGAACCGCAGCCTAGGAACAGATGCCACACTTGTGCATCAATAAATGCTTATAAGTAACTTATTTAGGGCTGCCTGCCATGAAGGGAAATGGCATGACTTAAAGCACTGGTGCCTGGGGCAATTCCCCCGCTCTTTGTCTTGTCACCCTGCATCTTTTAAATCTATTCACCGCTTCAAAACAACATGGCCTGACAGCACAGAGGGAAAAGACACACATATTCCTACTTTGGAGACAGCATTACGGTTACAATTTGGAATGTCTCATTTCAAAGTTATGTCTTCTCTTAGACTCTGTCTACGTGATTGGAATCTTTATTTTTAAGACCAAGCTCCTGTTTGACGAATTAATGTTTGTATTTCAGGATAAATACATATATACAAACTTTATGTTCTGTTTAGAGGACTGCCTATAGTCCCATAGTATTCAGATCTTGTGGTAAAACAGGATATAAATCCAAGCAGTAATAAAAAAAAAAAATCTCACAATCATATGTAGGAGTTTTCAAATCTAGCAACTAATGTTTTGAAATGCCGTTACTGTAAACTTTCATTGTGGCTGACATTGCCTGGCTTTTTTATATTGCAGACAGCTAAACTAAGGTGGAATAGTAGGGCACAACCAAATAGGATGACCCTATGCCAACGTAACGTGAGGGAGGCATCCAGGTACAACAGAAACAATGGTTAGGACCCTAGGAACTCAAGTCAACTATCCTCCTATTGTAGTCTGAGTCATCTGTGCATCTCATGCTGACACACTTCCTCCAAAACGCTCGTGCAAGTCCACCTTTATATCATATATATTCTTACATGCGTTTACTTGCATTTTGTTATGGTCCAAAGTTACGTTCAGTGTCGACTGGGATCTCTGGTTGAGTACAGCACGCATCTCTGTTGTGTGTACAAGTGTGTGCACTGCTTCTAAAGCTTCTCTCTAGAGCAGGGGCGGCATAGCTGGAAAATCCACTGAGTGTAGCGTTAGGCCGCACATTCCCGTGGATTTGCATACAGGGTGTGCTTCTTCGCTCATTACTGTCTCACTGCAACATGATGTAAGAGGACGAAAGTCCCAAGTAATGCACATTGGCTTGGGTGCATGGCCAACTATCGTTCACGACACTGAATTCAAACTCAACACAAAAGCGTATGCAAAGGTAGGAGAAAACGCTCTCCTCACCGGGTTATTTGGAATGCAAGAAGCTGTTTCACAATTTGTAATCTCAGAATAATTAGACAGGTTTGCATTTTTCATGAGATTAATTCATGGCTCACTAATGTGCGTTTTGTAAACTCATGTTGCACATATTCCCTGTCATATTAACATATTTGAAATATGTATGATCTTTAAGGAATATGCCAGATGTGTTATTGGTGATTTGGTGCTGTGAGTTCAACCATGTGTAGGAGAATATAAATGACCTACTTTGTTTTTAATATTTAGCGTCATATGCTTAGAAATTAAATTGGCCTGGAAGATTCCTGTGTACTTGTCCGTTCTTATTCTATGGAGTTCATAATGTCGTTCCCAGGCATTCCAGATGCATCTGCATTCTTCCTAATGTAACGTTAAAGGCACAAGTACATGGGCACGTAAACACACACACACATACACACACACACAAACACACACACCGACTACGCTTAGAAGGTTAGGAGCTTAGGTTTAGAAAATGTGAGGTTGATTAACCAATATTAAGCAAAACACGTGAAAATCCTTCTGGTGCATGTTTTATGTGTGCATGTGTGCGGGCGTGGTGTGTGTGTGTGTGGGAGGGGGGGCCCTAATCGACACCCCCCACAAGGCCAAACGAGGTGGTGGAGAGGCAGGAGGGTGTGTGCGCTAGGGCAGCGACTTTTCCATGACATCACTCGTCTGGCATTAACCCTATTAACACATATATCTGCTCATGCCTTCGTCTCTCCATCATATGTGCCCCCCCCCCCCATAAAAGAGAGAACAAAATGGATGAGCGAGGAGGAGAGTTAAAGGTTGGAGATGTTCCGGTTTGACTGGGGGTTCGGCAATGTGTGGCTTCCTGCCAGACACTCTGCTTTGCATTTCCTCCGAAGGCTAATTTATCGCATCTCTGTTTAGGTTGATTTTGTAGGAGGAGGAAGTAAGCACTGCAGCTATTCTGAGGGATCGGTTTAGCGTAGTGTCCAGTGAAACATACTAGAATTATGATAGCAACCACTTTTATCCATTAGGCCCCTATAGTTACCAGTCGTTTGTCACCTTAAAGTAGTACTGAGGCTTCAACTGTATGTTATCAACCCCTGCAGTGGGTTGTTGACATATAATTATGGACACTTTCACTGTTTAGGGTTATGTATTTATAAATGTGGTGGTGATACATTTCTCCCAAGCCTATCACATTTATTCAGTAGTAACTCCATAAACCTAATCTGTCAATCAAAATACCTTTGCAAGCACATAGCTTATCAGATAAGATACAAAATACCACAGGCTTTGTTACTTTTAAAAGAGCTACGGCGCACTTTCTCACGGTGAAGAGTGAGTGTTTAAAACAATGCGGGCACACAATGAATATGAAAACAACTAATCCAAGGTGTCTGCTTTCACCTTCAGGGCAAAAAAAAAAAGCATTTGTTGAAAGCACCATATTTTAATGTCTCAAAAATTACTGCTTGCCATTTGTTGACATGTTCGGGCATTTGAACGTACACTCACATCCCATACATTTCCCCTCTTTCGTTTTGATCTAATTTTACTTTTTTTTGGTCTTCTTGCCTTTCTTGCTGAAATTGATTTCTGCTTGTTTGGTTTTGGCAGTAATAAGATCAACAGTAGGAATAGATTTCAATGGCGTAATAGCTTCAACCCGAGGCAAATGATTTGTCCAAACTTAATAATAAAATACTTAGGATGTATTGTAGGATGTAAACAGTAGTTGTAATAAAACACTGCTGGGGGTTAAGACTTCTTTAAGTTGAAATGCTTCAGTTCAGGTCAGTCTCCACAACCTAAACCACTGGAATCCAATGTATCCCTGTGTGGAAAGAGTGTAGTTTCCCAATAAGGGCATGTATAACTCACTGCAACTACAACTGCAGTGAAATTACATATTTATCCTGTTTATTCAATTCATCTTATCTTATTTTACTAAAGGTTGAGAGAAAAATTGCTAACATTCTTTTAGTTCCCGGAAAGGTCTGATGTGATATGATTCACTTTTGATATTTCAATGAGTGTTGAATAAAAAAACAGCAGAGTAACCATGCAGTGTTAGGGTAGATTACCTGGAAAAGGTAATCGGGTACTGATTACAGATAACATCACATGACTACAAGTGTAATCTCAAAAGGAAATCTGTTGCCCTTATTTCAAATGTGTATTTGATATGATTACTACTGGATTTATTGATCATTGGATGGACTGCATAGGTCGTGGTCCTGCTTTTCAACACTCTAACATGAACACAAAAGCCTATAATACTATAATTACACAAGACTATCGTATGGAGTGAGTCAGCTCCCAGAATTACATTCCGGCTGAAAAAACAATGTGACTCTTTGTTAATTGCAGTGATAATTCGATTTTTTTTTTTTTGATTTATTGATGAATTTTAAAAATCTATTGTGTTGTAACTGTAATCAGATTGCACACAGAAATATAAATCAGCAATCTTATTGCAAGTACATGAAGTTACTAATTGTTTAATTTCTAACACTGTCAATATGATAACATGTAATTTAGTCAAAGATTTCATCAACAAACCTTTCTTAAAAACTCTTGAGTCATAATGTGCTCTATT
This sequence comes from Galaxias olidus, assembly GCA_026901105.3. Classification (NCBI taxonomy): domain Eukaryota; kingdom Metazoa; phylum Chordata; class Actinopteri; order Galaxiiformes; family Galaxiidae; genus Galaxias; species Galaxias olidus. The sequence goes on along the minus strand of JAPMUY010004017.1, from coordinate 109,189 downwards.
TAGCATGTCAGGACAAACACTACAGTTTGCTAACACATGAATCCTTGTGACCAGGGCATAAAATCAAGATAACAGCTCTTGAAGATATCAGCACAGATCAGCCCACACCACAAAAGCTATTGAAACTGATAACAGCTATTTTGACCCTGCTTCTTTTCCAGCAAATGTGGCAAAGCTAGACGCATGGCCTCCACACACAAAAGCCTTATTTACTGTCGATGCATAACGGCAAAGGTTTGTATGGTCATACATTGTATCTCCGCCTGATTAAATCAACCTTGATATCACAATGCTTTTTTCACATGGCTAGAATAAAAATGTAAATCGGACAGAAACACTGACACATGGCTTTGATTGTGACGCTGGAAAGGGACTGAACGTATCTAAAAGCCCCGTTTATAGTGAAAGGTATGGAGAAAGCAAAAAGGTAGTGCCATGTACAGGGGGAGTGCTGGGCTGACTTGTATAACACCTGTTAGTAGTATGGAGCTGAAAGCTTGGGCTCCTAATTGCCTGTCATAAATCACACCCCATTGTGCTGTCATCAGGTTGAATAGCCGTGCATTTCTGATCAGGACCTGAGAGGTAAAACTTAAGCCAGGGTAACAGAGGTCCTGTTCCCCTTTGATTACGAGAACAGCAACTTTTACAAAGCATATTTACCAGAAACGTTTCAGTTACATAAGTGTATGAAATACATTTCAGAGCTGTGAACAAAAAACTTGCAAAGCTCTTTTAAAAAAAATATTTGATTAATCAGTGAGTCATTTGGTTTCCAAACCCAACATTCAAAATTTTATTTAATTAATATTCAAATATTTTTTTCAATTTGAATAAAATATGTTGGTCATGTTTTATGTGGTGCAGAGTACTTGAAAGAACAGTTTTTCCACCGAATTTTAAGCAATTCAGAGTAACACAATTGTTATCAGAATTCAACTTCTGTTGACCCCTCCATGACACCCACAGAAAGAGGGATCACTTTCTTAATCAGTCTTTTGATGACAAAAACAAGCTGTTCACTGATAAAGTGGTCTGTGCGTGTATTTATGTATGTGCTTGTTTGTGTGTATGCGTGTGTGTGTGTTTTGATAATAGTGGCAGCGAATGCACAACAGCGTTTCTCTCACTTTTTTATAAAATACCTCGTTGATGTACACACTGTGACAAGTCCTATTAACAAAAGGAGGGCTGGGTAAAAAAAGAGCAGCCAACAACAAGCCGGGCAGGTGGGAAACCCCTACCAGTTGGTTCTGAAACGAACACGTTAGATGAGAGGTTTTGCTGACGGTAACAATCTGCACAATGGCAGAGGGAGGGAAAGGGCGGAGAGGAGGAGGAGGAGGAGGAGGAGGAGGAGTATGGACAGCACCTGAGATCAGATCAGCTGGGCTTCCTCCTCAATAGAACTTAAGTCCATCATGAGGTAAAAACATCAAGGGTTAAAAAAAAAATAAAGAAGGAAAGAATGAGGGAGGGAGGGCAGGGGGGAGAGGCTGGGCGGGTGAAGGAACAAGGGCCACACTAGCTTTTCTGCATTCTCCGTCTAGTTAATGTTGGGAGGCTCTAATAAAAAGCCACCATGTGCCAATTGAGCGCCTACAATTAACAGATTAGAGTGATAAAGAGGTTGCATGCCTGTGAGGCATGGGGCCGCCTCCCCGGGCCCCCGGGGCTTGTTGGCTGGGCAGGGGGAGAGGGGCCTGCGCCGTTGATGAGGGGGCAAGATAATCTCTCTCTGCTCCCTCCTCTCCCTCCAACCCCCCACCCCAACACCCCCACCCCTCAAACCCTGTGCCCTGGAGCACCTTTCGCAAATACCTGCTCAATATTCTAGTTGCAGAGGGGTAGACGAGGAGGTGGGGGGAGGAGTGCATGTGGTGCATCTGCAGAGAGGAGATACAACACACACACGAAAAAAAGCCTCTTGAAACAAAAACCGGAACATCTGCTAAAGCGATTGCGGGGTAAATATGTTTGACAATTATTGTTTACAGTGACAGTGGTAACAGTTCACCAAATCAAAAGCCACCATTTCTCTGTTTGCAAGGAAACAGATGGGCCTGCAGCGATCCATTAACAACCTGTCAAAAGCCTTTCTCGTCGTACTTTTATGTATTTTCTTCACAATGTGAAGTAAGTACTATTTGGGCTTAATGATTATTATCAATTTCTTGGGCTCGTATCAGATAAATACTCCTCATTGTTTTGTTTCTGTTTAGCTGGCACGCTGGTGTTTACTGTGAAAGGACTTCTTGAGTCTATATTTGTTCGTCTCCGCTCAGCATATTGCATTATTGATAACGATTTTTCTCTATGTAGCCCTTAAAACAAAGTGTCTCTTCCAATTCTTTGGTTCTGGTATTTCAATTCTTTGGTACTGGTATTTTTATTTCTTGTGGTTAGGCTCTGAAACCATTCACATAAAATGAATGGATGGGGCACGTATGTTTGATAGTTGTGCTATTCCATACTCACAATCACTTACTCATGATATGCACACCCTTTGAATTTTGAACACCATCTGCAAACGCAATGGGGCTTCATCAAATGGCAGTGGTTTTGAAACCTCAACAGGATTAGGTGTACGGTCGAACACTTTTATTAGGGAAACGATTTGCTAGTGTTCAGGAAGGGCTGGAGGTTAGGCGGACATTTTGTTATCTATTGTCCCCCCCTCGCTGGTCCTCCCCAACATTGTGCACTGCACGAAACACACTCAATCCAAAATGTGTTGGGAAGCAATTAACCCCGGAGCCCCTGTGGTTCTAATTGGTGCTTGTTAGAGGGTCATGTGATTCTTTGATAAACAGGAGAGCAAGTGGCAGTAGTGGCGGAGGTTTGATTGGTAAGCAAAGTGTGGTGCCATGCATACTGGGGGTAACCAACATTTAATTATCAATGAGGTTTTCCCAACACTTTGGAGAACCCTCGGGCACTGTTTCCGTCAGTAATAGCGATGTTTTTTTTTTTTTTTTTTAATGGAACCTGCTTTAAGCACAGGCATTCCTCCACAGCTCCCATTCGTCCCAGCCACTTACAGGGCTCAGATGCTACTAATCTGGCCTATTACAGAGAAAAAAGGCCTGTTTGTTGGTTTATTTTACATAGTAGGCCTATAAAATGCACAGGATCCGCAACATGTATTACAGAGGCACCCACTATCCCTCGTCTATTGATGTTGCCAGACTGAATAGTTCCCAGCGTTCAGAAAATGAGCACTGAGGCAGAGAATGTCAGTGTGGACATGCATTGTTGACAGAACACAATTAGTCGACGTGTGTCCCCAGCGACACAAAGATTTTTAAGTGCTGCGGACGATTCTTGAGGTTTTATATCTAAGATGGAGCAGAGCAAGCATCAGCCTGGATGGTATTGCTGGACCTGGTGCTGTGCCTGGGGCAAATCTTGATCTTAGGCGAGGGTGGGGGTGGGGGGGTTGGGGGGGGGGGGCCTTAGAATAAGCCAAGCCCAAGTTTGACCCACTTTGCCGGGGATACTGTCAGGAGGCGACTGGGTGTTTGAGGGAAATCCTCCATCAACACTGCCTGCTGTAATCTTAGCTAGCATGTGCCAATCAAGCCTAGCATGATGACAAGCTCACGATGACACTGCTATGGAGCTTTATTTTCTCCTTGCTGCCTTGATGTCTTAAAACCCGAAGAAAATGTCCCAAAGTCAATGGCATTTTGGTGCCAACTGGCATGTTGAGTTTGGTACAGACGATCGGATTGACAATTAAAAGACAACTTGTTTGTGAAGTTTGGGATGTATGTTGAACATGGTTGGGATTTTTGTCACATAACTGTTGTACCGAGCATTTGAATCCAGGAATTAGGAAGTCCTGTGTTCGATGGTGCCATGTTTGTTCTATTGGTCAGGAATGGATGATCTAGCTATTTATTTGGCCGTCTCTATTATTAGAAGTAGATCACACTTTGTAACTCAATGTACAACCAGATGAATCCGTAAATAAAAAGTATTGAATAATTAAGAAAATTATTGGGGGGCAATTCACATACAATTTGGGTGCGTTTTTAAATTAATGTTAAATAATGTTAAATCGCCTCCAAAATACCATTGCTGTCAGAGAAGTCTGTACTTGCCCAGATCCTCACAGATGAGAGGAAGAGCGAGAAACACATCAGACCATCCACAGGCATGAAAGTGAGGCCCTCAAGCTAACAAATTCAGAGAGAAAATTACAGTTTTGCACATTTGTGTCAATATGCGTGTCAAAAGGTAACTGGGAAATTGTTCTGCAATGTCAAGTCCTGTTGGCGGTGTTTGGCCTGTGGTAAGATCAAACCCTTTTTCACACTCAAGTGGTCAGAAACCACTTTGTGTCTAAACCAAATAGGGCTTTCAAATAAGTTAATCGGGTAAATCATAAGGTTATACGTCATACATGTTATGTCACGTCTTTCCAGAGGTATAGTAAAAAATAAAATCTACCATAAAATATTAAAAAACATTCATTTTACAGTCATGAACGATTACATGACCTGGGTTTTCATTAGAATGAACAGAAATAGATCTCAATGACTCAGGACAGAAAAAGACTGGAAAGGGAACAATGTAACCACCAGTATGTGAACAACCTTTATAATTAATTAATACATTTTATAATACACGATTAACCTTATTCTGAAGTTAGATTTGGCTTTAATATTATATGTAGGCTACCGAGAATGTAATTCAATCCACTAAAGCTGGATGGGTAAAGTGCTGTGTCTAACAATAAAAATAAATACCCAGCAAATCTACAAATACCGAAAGTTTGCTGTTTTACATAAAGAGACAAGGCAAGGGAGAGAATATGAATCGTTAGGCCCATAGTCTGTGAGTTGATTATGTCTGGATTGAAAGCTGCTCTCTTTCTTTTCACACAGAGTAAGTCCTTTATCAGGGGGCGGCACCGGCGTTGCCCGGAGCTATTGCTTGCCTGGAGCAAGGTGCTAGGATAGCAAACGGGATCCTATCATCAAACTTCATAATAACGCTGGGTTCGCCACAGCTGCGCTGTGACCCTTTTGTGATGGAACAGATAGCCGCTAGATGAAATAGTGTTCTTCTTTGGTGTGAAATTATCATGTCTATTAATTCAGTCAGACATCAGCGGCTCTCTCTCCCTCTTTCCCTCTCACCATCTCTCTTCGCATTCCTTATCCGTGAAAATATGCGATTTCCTAGCAAATGGTCCATTTTACTGGAGTAATTTTTCATCGTTGATTCAGAGAAAATAAGTCTAAGGGCGGTGAGCTTTAAAGGAGAAGGCTCTGTGGCATAGTAACTGAGTATCAACTGTAACAAAACATATGATGTGCTCTGCCATTATCTTTTTGAATGTGACTCTGCTGCCCATGGTTACACATTCATCAGAGGAAATTGGACAATGCAGTGCATTATCAAAGCCCCTTTTCTTGCGAATTTATTGATTAAAAAAAAGGTTTCACAACTTGACTTTTTAGGAAAAGAACATATTAATCGAGTTAACTAACGTCACATATTAATAAGAAATAACAAATGGCATCTGAATATGTTCAACAACAAAAAACGGTCTTTCCCATAATCATGAGTTTTTGTGTAAATGTGTGTGTTGGTGTGTACGTGTACGTGTACGTATGTGTGCGTGTAGAAAAACAAAGTTTGTATTCATTTTGCAATATTAAAAAGCAATTGCTTTATCAAAATGTATACAGTTCTGCTGCAATTAATTATATTGTAGTTAAACTGCAAGTAGGCTTACACGAATTGAGAAATAAAATAAGAAAGACAACCAGAGGGCATGGCCAAATAATTACAGCTGTATTATCCATGTAAAAAAGAAAATTAAAGAATTTTTTTTTACTTAAAAGTCTTATCCTCAATACTTGTGTACAGAAGTTGCAGGACAGTCTCAGATAAAGTACTTCAGTTTATTCGTGGAGGCCTTAACATTCATACCGACAATATGCACCTCAATGGTTAACGAATATGTGTCCTGATGACCTAAAGGAAGACAGTCACATTCACTCCATCACAAGTCATAAACGAAAGCATGAATTGGCCTGGACATGTGATTGATCAATAAATTATAGTGTGATGATTATTTCTGTTTTCATATTTACACTATTTCGAAGGTTTACGGTTTGATAAAAAAAAAAAAAACTAAAAGAGCTAGACGGTCCTAAAAAGAGTTGATTGAAATGGCGTGTGCCTGGCTGACGGGAGCCAGTGAGGGACAAAGCCCTGTGAAGCCATGGCCACTCGAGCAATTATTCCTCCACGCTGAATGTGGATTAGTGCAATGGAAAGAAGCATATGTTTGGCCCGGGGCGACACTCCCCCCGGCTGGCTTCAGAGAATGCTGAGGGAGAGAGGGATAAAAACGAAACGAGAATATGAGCTACATTAACCGAAAGGAGAAACATTAGCACAAATGTAATCCCCTTTTTTCTTATTTGTCATAGCCTCGCCTAAAAAAACTCATGAAATTAATATAACTCCCCTCTAGATACTATAGGTGACTGAGAAACAACTAATTCCATACCCGCTATATATTGACAATTTTCTTGTGCAACTTAATATCGAGAATAGTCTACATTCCTAACAAGGGACTGGCTCCAGCGAATGTAAAAATATGAAGGCCTATATATAGCCTAATATTTAGGCTTACAACTTTAAAAGGATTTTTTAAATGAACCTTCTTGACATTGTGCATTTCCGTTCATACAAACATATATAGTGGGCTAAAGTTTCAACAGATAGTTGAAGTTCAGAGTTTATTTTGCTTGTCACTGTCAATAATTGTTTACTTCTTTAAATTGGATAATTCAATCTTATCCTAATCGGTTTTAACGGCTCCGGGCTCACTTCCACAACCAAATATTTAATTTAGACAAGCGAGGGTCTATGCTGATGACCCCCAGCCTAAAATAATATGCCTATGAAGTAAATATAGACTACAATTAATAATTAAATGACAGGATTTTTTTCATCAAAAAAATTCGGACCTGCCTTGTAAGGGTGTGTGTGTGTGTGTGTGTGTGTGTGTGTGTGTGTGTGTGTGTGTGTGTGTGTGTGTGTGTGTGTGTGTGTGTGTGTGTGTGTGTGTGTGTGTGTGTTTGTTTGTGTGGTCCCAAACTGTCAACTCAAGAATAACCAAACACCGATCATTTCAATCAATGGCACATAGGCCTACATGCTGCAATAATCGAACTTTTTCGCCCACTATTTCGTCAATTTCTTTATTCAAAGTTGGTTTATGTTTTCTAATCGATTATCTTATGTCTCAAATAATCAAGAGCGATTTGGTGATGTCATTGACCTCTATTGCCTTTGGAGCACCAGTTCACATTCTGGGTAGGGGTCAGTAAAGTGGGTCAAACCTAAAATTAGGGTTAATGTCATCTTTAAACGCATATGTTTTTTGCTTCACTGTTGAGATTCGTTTTGCCTAACTGTTTTGTAAGGTCAAATGCATAGGCCTACACTACGCTTCCACACTTTTATTTTGAACCTATACTGACTATGGGAAACCGACTTTGTCACTTATTTGATGAAGAGCAATACTCAGGTCTACACATTACAACAATATTTATTTTCGTGCACAGATGTACTCCTCTCCAAAATATAGTAAATTAATAAATTAAATAAAAAAGTTTCTGCACGAATTTGCTTTAGTCTATAGTGTTCAAATCTGCAAAACGTATTTTGCATACTTGTCATGGTTCAGTTAAATTGTGATTTAAAGTATGTGCATGGTGAGATCTAGCCTACTTAAAAATATAATAACACGGGCAGCTTAACAGCAGGCTACGCAGAGATTCATCTTTTACCAGTATAATAGAAGTGCACGTGAGCAAAACAATTGTGTTCTATAGGTTGTAGGCCTTCTGTGATGTTGCCATTGGCTGATTAAGTTAGACAGGAGAAGGGCGATCTCGTGTAGACTATGTGGTCCACAGAATTAAGTCACCAATCAGCGTCGACTAGTTTTCTACAACGATAAAGCCTAAACTTAAGAATTCCCATGACGCCGAAATATTTGCTTCATCACATGTTTGATCCATATAACCATAGCTAGCCCATACATAGGCTAGGCTATGGATTACAAAACTCTGAACGGGGAGTTTTCCGATCAAACAATTTTTACATTTCACCTAAAAACAATTTAGCAGAAGAATTTATAAAGAATACAGCCAATGTTGATTTATACTGTAGCCTAATCGCAATGTAAAATACTTGTCATTTACATGATTCGATTATTTGAACAGAAAATAGTGAATGGCAAATAATAACAATATAAACAAACAAGGTGCATAGTTAAATGTTTGGTTTTTGTCTTGGGTCAATTTCCTTTATTTTTATTTTATTCAGCCCTAATAGGAATGACTTTCTTGTGATATCCTCCTCTATCACATTCACCATTATTCATATTTCTTTTGTTTCACACTTATAAACGTATTGTATAATGCCCGACAGATTTATTAAATAACATTAACCTTAATAACACACGCAAGGGCTTCCTTATATCAGTGAATAGTATTTAGAAGGATTGTTTTCCTTTAAAGTGACTATTTATGCCTTTCCTCTCTAGAAGGAGCAGCCGGGTATTTCTCTTCATGAGTGAGCTATTGTGCCCGAGGATAGGATCCCACACACACAATCTGAGATGCAGCCAACAAAAACAGGGCCTGACAGACAATGCCTCGCTTCACCTGCTGCAGCACTGTGCATCACAATTATGCCAAGGACATGTACAGTTAGGCTTTATTCACCTTATTTGAAAACAACTGCTTTTGAGTTAAACAGACTGTCTGAGCGAAATTCACTTTGATAATAAATGACCGCTGGTATTGGAGGCGATATTAAAAATAAAACTCAGTAGGTTATATTATTTAATGTCATAACGATTTCCAAGGCCTGCTCGAAAGAAATGAAATAGACAGAAATAATCGCCAAAGCTCAGGCCCATCAACATTTAGCATGTCTGATATCAATTCCATTATGCAACACAATGTTGTTTACATCCTCACAAGTTGAATCTTGTCCGGTGTAATTTAAAACTTAAGAGGTTGCATATGGCAAACACTTATTTGATATAGTATAAAAAAACACACAAAAGACGGAGTTTTAGTAGACAAAACACCAAACCGTTTTAAGCACCGTTTCGCTTGAGCGGTGGCGCTATCGCGTCAAGTGCAAATGCATTATTTAGGGTGTCATTTGGCAATTAGAAAAAAGTACACCAAGTTTTCGAATGCAGTTTAGATTTTTTATCATATCATTATCGTAGGCTGTATTTTAAATGTGTAAATGCCTTGTGGGAAACAGTGGGCTCAGCTGTTTATTGCAAAGAGCAATTGGGGGACAACTATACACTCAATTAGGCCTATCGCCGAATAGAGGGGGAAACAACCACGAACCAACCTCTGCCTGCACATATCAACTGTATGCAATTTAAAAGATATGAATAAAAATCGACATGAAGTGTATCAAATATTTATTTTTTTCTGGGCAACAAAGGACTATTATACATTGACAGGCATGGGAACTATTGCCAGCACAGGTCTATACAATACAGCTAAAACCGCCTCCAATTTGGACATTGGACATACAAGATATCAGGTGGTCCCAAACGTTTTGAATGTCTTCGAACATTAAAAAAAGACAATATTCATTTATTGCTTTTATGGTGCTTCAAGGGAAGAACAGGAGGTTAAACGTATTCTGAATGGCACGACACAAAGCTTGTATAAAAACAAGAAAATAGAAACACAAAACAGTTTTCGTTAGGGTCGATCTCACTTATGCTCTTTCAATAAAAAACTGAATAAGGATGATATAGAGAGAAATTGAAGTTTATTTCTATTAAATTTGTTCACTTGCTTCAATGTCGCCTCAACATGCTACAAGAGGGTAGAATTGAAATATCCCAGAGAAAATACCCCAAACTTCTGTTTTCTAAGAACCATAAAACCACATGAAGAACTAACCGAATATGCAAACCCACTAAAACAGGAGGCACCAGATAAATAAAAAAGAAGTTTCAACAAACGCACCATATTTACAATTCCCATTAAATTACACATAAATAAATATATACATACATGAACACAGATTCCCTTATATAACTGTGAATCGTGTTGAAATTCAAAGTTCAAGTTGGTCGCTGGAGTGAGAGTTTGCAACTTAAGTCATGGCATGGAACTCTTGATTATTTTCAAGTTTTTTTTTTATTCACAATACTGATAAGAATTCATCTTCTTTTAGCTTCGTTTTTGTCATACGGCTACAATCGTAAATTGAGATATAGGGATCGCTGGAATTCAGTCAGACATAGGGATGGCATAGACTTTTCCACCTCAGAGCTGTTCCTTTGTGGCTTTCAGTTCTTTTTTAATCATTCTTATTATCTTGCGTCGCGCTTTTGGTGAATCCAAGGTGGAATGATGGTAAAAAAAAAAAAAAAAAAGTAAAGTTGTCAGACTGGGAAGTGGCACGTTTACTAGATCAATAGTATTTATAGATATTTATAATATTTATATTGGCCATGGGAAAATCACTTTCTGTGCTTCTCGTCTTTATCCCCGCTTTTAGTGCCGCTGTCTGAGTGGTTGTTGGGGTTGTTGTTGAGGTACATTTTGTCCATGGCTTTAATGGCCTCAGTGAGATAGTTCTGGAGGGCTGTGAGAGCTGCGCACATGGCCGGGGTCCCGAATCCGTGAGAAATCAAACTGAAGTGTGTCAAACAGCTCTGAATTCCTGGCTCAAGAATCGGCTGTGGTCGAGAATTTCCTAAAGGCGAGCGGTCCTGGGATAGGAGGTCTGTGAATTCTTTGATGATTTGCCTAAAACGATAAACATTGTGTCAACACTACAAATAAGGTGCACATTTCACTCATTGCATTACAGACATTTTGATCAGCAAAATGGTCTGGTGCATCAGCTATTACAAGTAAGTTCAATACAATTATGTGAGTTGCATCAGTGATGCATATTGACAATTACAGTAAGAGAATATAAGGTTTCTGTAATGTAGATATAATCGAAGAAATCCATGTATGAGTGACCACGTGCTGTAGTATTGGATAAGAACCAGCTATGTGTCAATGTATTTGCAAGCAACAAAATGGTAGCATGTTGAGAAATTCCAAGTCTACGCAATCAACCCAACAAATAGGCTATGCTCTTAACATTAGTAATACTTGTGTTTTGTTCGGTGTTTAACCTATATTGTGGGGTCTGAATTAAAGGCAGTTCAGAAGAAAAATATTCAGCTCTTCGATATGCAAGCTCACAATGCATTTCAGGTTTGATGTACTGTAGGCCTGAAAGTAAATATGTATATCTAATACAATCATTGTCACACGCACTAATGACATCACACATTCATCAATTTGTTAAGGATTTTCTTTCATTTGAAGTATAGCTATACGTGGATTATAACAATTAAACTCACACTTAAATGGAATATATCCTGCGTTTTGAATATAATACGATCAATTAAAACCATATTACTCGGGTTTTTTTAGATGCACGCAAACTGTCACAAAATATATTTTTTGTTGTTATATGAGAAACGTGATAACTTACTTTGTTGCCAATAACATGTTTTTTCTTTGGACTTGTTCATTTGGGTCGGAATGCTGACGGTTTACATATTCAGCAACCGCCTTGGATGGGAACTCGGTCTCACATACATAACCAAAATCTCTGGCAAGATGCACGGCTTCGCCTGAGAGGGAAAAAGGGATTTAATGTATAAAATGTGCATGGCTCTAAATATGTGACATCCAATATAGACCAATTAACACTTCCACTTAGCACATTAGGATCATTATTATAATCAACACAATCTCCACTTAACAATTGAGACATTTTAGTAGGCTACCTTCCATGTGATCCAAAAAGTAATATTCGTTTTAAGAGGTCGATATTAGTCAAGTCAAATACACAATTATAAAAGGTAGATATTGGGTGACAATACAGTTGTGTAGCAATCAGTTATGATTACAGGCATATGCAAGTAGTCCTACGTCGCTTATCATTAGCATCAATCAGCCAAAATAAACATTAGCATCTTTAGGCTGACACATACCTAATAGCAACTGAAGGTTTAAATCTCCTATACTTCAACCATGAGAATTTCAGGTTCGTTCCATTGAGGTTGGTTTTAATTTCCTGAAACAGTTGGGTTTTACTGCGGGGCTTCCTGCCCATAAGCCTCAGCTCCGGAAGAACGCATGCGCCAATTAGCTTCAAAAGCTCAAGCCCAGTAAACTCGTTTCCATAAAATGGAGCGGATCATAAACAATAACAACACGTAATAGAACCTGAGTGGATTCATCCACCTTCACCTATATTTTCACAAAAATGTTATTCTTCGGCCTCATTAGGCTTACCATGCCGCACAAAATGGGCCTATAAGTAGGCCTAAATCACAATGCAGTCTGCATTCTGTCCTCAGCTATAGAACTACAGACTAATGATTAACAACACCAATGAACCATTCCAAACTTTCACCTTTAAAATTCACATCCCTCGAAATATCACCGCACTGAATAATAAGGTTAAACTTCCAAGCAAAACGTTTTCAGTATAGCAAAATTATTCCAGTCAACTCATTCATTTATTATTTTTTAGGCTCATAACACAAGCTGGCTAATCAGTCATTCACAATATTCCAATAAATGGTGACTACAAAAAGCAACAGTAGGACAAAATAGTGTTTTCTATGTAGTCTATCAGTAGTCATGAATATTTTCTTTTAGGTTTATTATCACAATGCCTTGGGCTTAGTGTTTTTGGATGTTTCCTGTGTCCAACTCTGTTTACTGTGATAGCTGCTATAACACTTGGAATGTCTCTCAGAATTATATATATGTGTGTGTGTGTGTGTGTGTGTGTGTGTGTGTGTGTGTGTGTGTGTGTGTGTGTGTGTGTGTGTGTGTGTGTGTGTGTGTGTGTGTGTTGTGTATATGTATGTGTATGTATGTATGTATGTATGCAGGACTACATGGGATAAGTTTAAAATACAGTGTAACATCAATTGATAGCAGCGTCAGACAACTCAGCATTGTCAAATGAATCAGTATTTGATAAGAAAAACTCACAATATTTCGAAATAATTGTTGGGTATACCTCTTGCAAGCCTACACACATCATTAGGCCCATACAACACAAATGGATTTACTCTAGACTAAAGCCTTGAAAATAGTCACCGTCATTGTTGCTTTATTTCCAACTCACTATATAGCCTTCAAGAACTGTTACTACAAAAGGCAAAGTCTATACAAATTACACGGATGAGCGCACAACATTTCAACGCTCTAGTCACACTACTTGCTTTTGCAGGAAGCAATAAGTAAATACATTTATTTTTGACTTACCTTCGACAAGTGACGTCAGAAGGGTAACATTTGCAGCCTTGCGTCTACCAGCAGGTAAATTCAATCCGATTTTATCCAATTTCTCCCTCAAGGACCTTCCACCGTTCTTAGACTTGGCTCTGTGATATCAAATGATAAAATATTATAAACTTCTGTCCTAACCAATGAAAATATCCCATGGATGGACAATTAAAAAATTAGCTCAGACATAGGCCTGATCCAACAACTAAGTGAACATGATTGATTGTATGCCACTAAAACTGAAAAATATCCCGTTTATTCCAGAAATAATATCGCAACAGATGGTCACTAGGACAAAAGTATAAGCAAACATTGGTTAACAGGTTTGCCTATTGAATAAGTAGCAGCATTTAATAATAAATTAAACTCATTTTTTTACGTAAACTATAAATGCCTTGGAGACAGCCTGAACTGAGATTAAGACAAATATTCATTCGTTCTTATTAGTGAACTGCACTGAGTAAAACCAAATTCATTGTGTGAGAAGTTAATATGGAATTTCACATTCCACCATTTCAACTGCTTAAAATGCAGCAGATGTCATGGTTGGTCGATTTTAATTATTCTTGGTGCAGCAAAGGAGACATTCAAGTCCGGCTTACCTTCTCAGAACCCCGCCTAGAAGAGACGCGTTGAGGCACTCAGGCGGCGAGAGGCGTCTCTGCACTTCCGCCACCGTGACCTTGTACTTGGATGTCGAACTGAGCAGGGACAGACGACCCGGAACAGAACAGAAAACCTCGTTGGGGTTTACAACACCACCAAAAAGACCATCTTTATTTATCGGGATGGCGGAGATGTTGTTGTTCTTTGATAAAGAAACTGGACCTGGGGATAAAAAGAATAGAAAGAGAGAAAGAGAGAGAGAGAGGGGGGGGGGGTTGGTTAGCCTAATCACATATGTGGTATCAGTGTTTTTTTATAGCATGTACGACCTGCTATCTCCCAATGGCACTAACTACAATAATTGCAAGTCCTTAAATAGTTGAATCGTTTATATTCCTAATAATAACACACACAAATATTAATTAGTATCATATATATTTTGTGTATAGTAAAGTAAATATTGCTTGGACGTATCGGACAATATATCAGAACGAAAACGTATTTCTCCAGAAAACCTGGTCAAATTGAGTCAACACAATGCGAATATGCACACCAGATACACAGATAAAACTGAGGATTCAGTTTACCTATTTTGAAATAACCGTATAGCATATTAATATCCCACGAAAAAGTCACTTGCATTATTTCATATAGCAGAGGCTGCACCCTTCTATGTGCAGCAACCGGAGACGAAAAGACAAGCGCTTTTGGATGGATCTCATGTGACATTAATTGCTCAGGGGTGGCTAATAGACAAAATAGGAGTTAAACGAACTCTAGAGATTATAAGATCCAATTGTCATGTTGATGCAGAAAGCGCATCGGTGGAGATTTATACTGCGCATCGAAATTGACCTGACAAAAGGCTCGAAATGATTCGAAGTCTATGATCTGGGCATCTGCATGCATCACTGCAGTAGCCCTACAAAATTTGATATGTGACATAAAAGTACATTTAAGATGATGTAAAAGCAAATATATTGGAACCAGCAACATTGTGTAAAACATAAACTAGAGCAATATTTAGACCAACCAACAGCTATGCATATTTTGAACATCTTCTCAGTATACCATAGTCTGAAACTGAAATTTTTGTCTCCATTGATTTAAGATCTGCTAATCGTTTCACCTTGAACAATAGGCATTACAGCATTAACAACTGCCATTTTAGATTTTGCCTTGCAGCGCAAGTGCGACGAATAGGCAGGCCTACGGTATTGAGCGAGAATAGCCTTATCTTCAACATCATAAAGAGCATGTCATATTTCTGAATTTTTAAATAATAAGATAATAACAAGTGGAAAAATATTCATTTTGATTGATAAAGGCTAGGCAACTATAATCATATTTTTTTTGCTTTGTCTTTGCGCTCATTGATGAGACAACATTGAACCTGCTTAGTGGTGGTGGTGAACTGGGCAGCTTGTGGAAACCTGTATGCCATTTCGAAGGAAATTGCTTACCTTTTTTAATAACAGTTTGGTCTGGGATGTGAATTCCTTGATCCTCAACATGCTGCAACACAAACGCAAAGTGCAGGTTTAATATGGAATACGATCATATACTCAAATACACAAGACTTGAATACACTCATGCATAACTAGCAAACGCGAAGGCTACATATTTGGGACATAATAGTTATTATTTTTAACAAAAGCATATTGATCATATAATACATTGGATTAGCCAATTGGCATACACATTAAATTAGGCCATCTTGTATATAATCCTGACATTAGAAAAAAATAATATATTATTAGTAATTTTGTCTATCTGGGGATTAGCCAAACGGGTTTGTTTTGATAAAAAATATAGACCATTTCAAAAAAGGCTTTATCAAGTCTCTACACTCCGTTTGAATCAGTTTATTCTGCAGTAAAATATTAAGATAATACTTCCAACCTCCATGCATATATGATTACATTCACAAAGCACGTAGAAATATAAGCACTAACCAATGATGGTGGTATATAATGTCCAATTTCAATAAGTCATTTAGCTAACATGGCTGATATTTTTGGTTGCTAATAAATACGACTACGCATTTGCAAAATAATTACTTGAACTATATTTAAATGATTTAAGCAAAACATATCAAAACAGAATTATCAAAAAAAGTAACAAGTAGTTTTCCAAATGGCCCGTGATTACGATATAGGCCTATTTTAACTTATTTATTTATACATAGAACCCCTTGCGTTATTTTTTTGTGACGAATATGCGTGACAACACAGGCATACACTAGGCTATAAGAAATGTAGCCTAAACAATTCCAATAATAATAATTATTATAATATCAATAATAACAATAACAACAACAAAATAAAGTTAATAAAGGGTTATTACCACAAAATGTTGGATTACCTGAACGTCTTCTAAAGAGTGAGGTATTCCATGGATTGGGATAGAATCTGAGAGTCCAGTATCGATTCCGTGGCCCGACGGCAGAAGGACTTCTCTGCGGTACTCCCTACAGAGTTGGTGTGGCAAGCCACGGTGCTGGTGCAGCAAACTGCTTTCCTGACTCTGCCTCTGTCCGGGCCAACCCGGGTGCTGCTGCGGCTGGGCATGAAGGGAGTTGAGAGAGTACGGGTCGTTGACGTGCGAATAAGGGTCCTGAGACTGGGGGTAGATGGGCTGGTAGGGCGGAGGAAAGTAAGGTGGCTGGAAGTCGGAGTTTGGGGTGTGGGAAAGCGGAGGGGCGCTTGTGTATGGACTCTGTCCCACTCCCCCCAGCTGAGGTAGCCTCGCTGTCCCATTGCTGGTACCGTCGTGACGATCCTGAGGATGAAAAATGTATATATGTATTAAGATATAGCCACACCTTAATCATGTATAATTTTTGCTTTATAAAGCTTGGATTAAATGTGCCACTTTAACAATAAGGTATATTGTGTTGAGCTAAAATCGAACTATTTTCCGAATTAGCTCGGCCTCTATGGGCCTGCATAAATGTAACCTCCAAAAAGGATTAAGCAAATGTGCTATAATATGTTAATCATCGATGATCTTTAGGCAATAATCTATTACGATTTCGAGGTGCTTTTTAAAGATTTTTTTCCCCAGTTACAGCTACAGTAAATAGCTAAACATGTGATAGTGGAAACACAAAAACGAAGTTAAACTAAAATAAACGAATCTAAACCACAACATGACTACATCTTAATATTTTATCAAGGATAGAAAATGTGTTTCTTTTGAGTGTTTTAAGTAGTGAGGAAAAATTAATTAGCAATAGAGCATCGAGAATCGATGTTTTACTACGGAGCAGAACTTACCATCGCGGAAAAACTGTGCACTAACATTTGTGAAGATTTTCAAGCGATTCGAAAAAGAATTTAAAGTCAAAAACGTGTAAAACAACGAGGATTTACAAACAACCAAATAAGCCCAGCAATGATACTACTGCAAGATCACGGAGTCCAACGGTCAGTTATGCACAACCGGAGAACGATAATCCATTAGAATTTGGTTAGATTCCCACTGCCCTTCATTCGATTCTAAAAGCAGAATACTCTTGCGGATTTGTGTTCAAAGTTTCGTGGATCCTTTTTACGTCCTGAGGTTCTATCGCTATGCGGTTCCCTGGTTCGAGCTCATATTAGGAAAGAGCTGCTTCTTCCTTCGAACTCCTAATAGTAGATATTCATGACTATTAATATTACACGAATTCTTAATAAGGAAAGAATGGTCGGAAATTGAGCGTGAAGCGAGGAAGCAACTCAAGGCAGAGTCTGCACTAAATGACGTCCATTGAATGAGGGATCAGTATATCTAATCAGAGATGGGGAGAGAAAGAGAGGGAGTGAGGAGGGGAGAAAGGGAGAGGGAGACAAAAAGAGGGACATTCTCTTGCGTCTGACGAATCAGAGAGAGGGGGGAACATTTTAAAAGGTTCGAGGGCAAGCAAAAGTGAAAGAAATACAGAATGAAGGGGGGACCAGAAGGAGGAAGAGCCAAGGAAGGAAACAATGTGCACCTATGATTCGTGTGAAAATCCAGCAACCGCTGAGGGCAGCTCGGCTGGCACATTTTTACTGTTCAGAGGGCGGTTGTCTACTTTCCGTGTCCCTTTGTTTTTCATTTCAGATTCCGACGACTGGCGTTCAATGCCCCTTGAGTCCCTCCACTGAATTAATCCACGGTTAATCGAATTCACACCACGGCAGTCGAGCTAACTTTCATCAGAAGGAAATAGATTTTCAATGTGGGCCTATTAAGATTTTGGCCTATAGACAGACGCACCTCTCTTTATTTATAATAGTTGTTCTTGAACGTACGATTAGAAGGATTAAATCAATTTAAACATGAAACATTTACAACCCAAATTTGATAGATAATCTATTTATAGATGTAGGCTACATTAAAATGCATTTTAACCTAATCAAATATATGAAGCCCTGCTAATATTTATTTTTCTAGCTTTTGCCTTTAGTACTAAGATGGAGGTGAAAACACGCTCAACTTGCCTGCGCTACTTCTAAACAACTCCGTGATATTCCTGACAAACTTTCAGTCTCTCTACCAACATAAAGTCAACCTGTGCAGAGCACACATGCACACAATCTAGAGGCTAGTATAAGTACTTTAGCATTTTCTGCAAATAAAAATAGAATAATTACGGCAGCTAACAAAAATATTGGCCAGGCTGCGCTGTATACGTTTAACGACTATTCTATTGGTCTATATATTAAATCATGCCTAATATATCTTTACGAGAGTAACCTACAATTTTGTGTTTTCTTTGTAGATTTAGCAAAATGTAAATTTCGAATTAAATACCATTTTCCATTTCCAAACGTTTATTTTCTATTTAATTTATATTTTTGTATTGTAATTAAAAAAAAAAAAATTATCAATCTCTTATTTCCTTACTATAGCATCGTTTTGCTTTGTTACTTAATTTGAATATAAATTTTACAATTATTCTTTCACTAGTAATACTTACGCTTAAACCTAATATTACCTATACATAACCAACGTACCTTAATACAATTAATATAGCCTACTATAGACGTAAACTATATAAAACATGTATTGACACGGCAGAAAGCATTTATTTAATATGTTTTCTTCAATTTTATCATAGGCAAATGTCAATGCAATGGCTGATATAATCGGAAAAAGTTCCACAAGACAACCTGCAACAAAAAAAAAATCCCAAAAAAATCTTACCTCACAATCTTCATATTTTATATTATCAGTTAATTTCCAAAGCATTTTCATGGGTTGTGGATAGTTATTGAATGTGCCTTTGCCTTGTTTCACTCAGTGAATGGTGCTCCAGTTGAAACTATTTTTATTGAGCCAGGCTGTCTGCGCTCTGAGATCTCCCTCTAATGGTGGAAGTGAAAGCCTCTTGCACCACTGTAATAATACTCGCATAGCCTCATTAGCATATCAACAGCCGTTTGATTCCCATCTGCCCAAGTCAACTGGACAACACAGGTAAAACCATAAGCGACGAGACCAGTTATTCATATGCTTAATATTTCACTCTTAATACCTTAAGAAAAGCTTTGAAGTGAGGGTGCTTTATACAGACATCAGATGACTAAATTATTGATAACTACAACTAATTGAACCGCCTTGTTTTATAAGTAGATCTAATAATCTGAAATGTTATAATTTATTAGTTTGATTGATTAACAACTTTTCAACAAGCCTCAATTGTTTGGCTGTACAGGTCTAAGTGTATGTATTTCTTTGAGAACTGACTCTGAAAAGCGTGCCAATCAATGCAAGAGTTGCTCTCTATCACAACTTACTTTTTTTTGCAAACCTGATTTTCGTTTACGTTGTTTTAGTCCTATTGAGATTCGAGACGTTGAGAAGCTTTTCTGTCAATGTTATGCAAAAAAAGGCAATTCTGAAGTGGGTTTACGGGTCCATTGATGACATGTAAGGGAACAGTTTGGGGGAATGTAAATAATTAACACAACAACATGGCAATTGTTCATTTGAATGAGTGACTAAGGGAGTAGACCACAGCCTTGTCGCCGGTCAAGTCGAGCACCGCGGGTAATGGGTCAAGAGACAGGTCGCCAACTGGTAGGCGTTGGCCTTGGTTAAATCGGTATTACCATTTTTGGTGCAGCCTACATTGAAACAGTTGTTATTAATGAGTGGGCCCTGAAACTGTGCCTCTAATAGACCAGTTGTGTGTTTCTGTTAGTGTTTCATATACCCTTTGGATTTAGATGCAGTATATTTTAGAATGAAATGCATGCTTCTCTTTCAGATGACATGGGGCCATTAAGGAATGCACGAGGCTAAATTAGCATACATTTGACATATTTGTTTGAGCAACTTAAATAGCATGGTATAATTACTGTTTTAATAAATGGTATATAATCCTACAGAAAATTACAAATAATACGTTTTATAATATTTCACTTTCTGATTTTAAATATGAAACTGAATATGACCTTAAATATATGTTCAGTGTACCTATTTAAGAATTGGCTGAATACTATTGCTTAAAGTCAAAGAACCATTAATAAAGTTAAGACTATATTGCACACATTCCCTTTTCAACAGGATAAATACCAAATATGTAAGCATGTTTTTTTCGTAGTGTTTTAGTGGTCTTTTAGTGGTGGTAAATTGTAAGCATACATCGACACAACCGGACAACTTAAATATTTTAAGCAAACTTTCTCTGCCTTGTGGAAATATAACATACCTGCCAGTCCCCCATTTTTCCCATTGACATTCTTTTGTCTTTTGTGTAGTTAAAGTTGATCCGATGCCCTAATATCTCATTGAATCTTCGGTCAGTAAGTAAAAATGTCTTTAACCTGAACGGGATCTTCTCACCTGGCCGTAAAAGTATGGGCTACCTGGTGGCGCATGCGCAATTTATTGGGAGTAGGAAATACGGAAACGGCATGAAGACTCATTTAAGCTTTTCGAACTTTCTATGGTGAATTATATAAATATAAACCTTAAACGAGTGAAAAAAAATACTTTGGTCCAACATATCAATTTAGAGAACAGTAAAATAAATACGGTAGGCCTATATTATGCTATGCTAAAGCAAGTTCAATAGGTTTTAGAAAACATCTTCTATGATTAAGTGTCCTCATTAATGATGTTCTCCATAATACAAAACACATTACGTAATATGTATCACGTTTATCTGTTTAAAAAAAACCTAGTAGGGCTATACAGCTATACAAAAGTTAATCTTTACACGCACACATTCACAGACAAACAGTTCGGAAGTTGTTTTGTTTGGTGTTGCTGTTACTTACTAAGCAAGGATACATTATACTGGACCATAACTATGAGGATATCATTTCTATAAGGCTGTCCATTCATGTCCTATGTAGATGCAGGATATTCCATCATAACCTTTAGGCCAGGGCCACACTATCATTTGAATAATCAAGACGTAGACAATTACAACAAAAATGTTTGCATTGACTGCACGCTTAAAGATGTAGCCGAATAACACAACCGCCTAATTAGTTTACTTTCTATCAGCGTGATCGTCGGTTGGTCAAACTCCATAAAAACTGCCACAGGTTGTCCAGTGCAGCATTCAAGCGTGTACACTAACCAGCAATGTACATTTTCCCGTTGTGTGGTGAAATGTCTGATTGACATTACATGCGCTGGTTAAAGTTATGGGACTAAACCATAGTGAGTCTATTAATTTATTTTTCATTTCATGGTCCGTCGAATTTTGATCTAATGCATGCTATTTCGCTTTCCACAATTATCAACGCAGTGTATGCAATAGAAAGTATAAAAGTAGTCCATAAGTATGAAAAGCAGACATTCCCAGGTTGAAATGTTTAATGGTCCACCTCATAACTTGGGCTCTGGCGCCATCAAGCTTTGAAAGCAGTTAGCCTGACAAGCACAACATTTCAGAGTCAGAGTCAGACATATTGTGAAAAGGCGCAGTTATTTTTTCAATACAAAGTGTTTGAAAACGGCATAGGCCTATCATATTAAGTTACTCCCAGCAAATATTGCGATTATTTAACATAAAAAATGAAAAAAGAGGCTTGCAGGTGGTTTAAGCCTAAAATATATCTATAAAACGATCTTATGGCGCCACCTTGTGTCAGTGGACTAAAAAACACTTTCTCGCTATACAGACAAAACGAATAATAATAATAATAATAATAATAATAATAATAATAATAATAATAATAATAATAATAATAATAATAATAATAATAATGATAATAATAATGTTTATTGAACTAACCATGCATTTGTTTATTAATTCATCCATATTCAATAAATGTATAAAGCTACCCATCATAGGCCTTGAATTGATTCACACCGTTATTCTAATATTGCTTGAATTGATAGGTTATAAGGTGAAAGAAAATAGTACAGAAATCTAGGGCCTAAAACTGATAAGGAATGTCTCCTACCTAGTGGAGGAAGGAACGCCAATCCTTCCAGTAGAAAAACTGCATTTCCCATCTGGCTGTTCAGGTTAAGGCTACGCAAAGCGCTGTTCTAACGTTGTGTGCACCAACTTTAGTGTGTCGCCGGTGTGATTTTGAGCAGTTCCTACTGAAGGACAGGTTGAGTACACAAGGTTGTTTAACCAACTCATTTGGAGGACAGTTGAATATTTTAGGATTTTAATTAATAGGCCTACATTTTGTAATTCCAGCTTGTCGCAGAGCTTCTTTGGTTAGTGAGTATTCTATTGGAAGTGGTCATGTAACTGATGCTAACCGTGCACTGCAGCTAACTTAGCTAATGCTTGGTCTATTTTAGCATGTTAAAATGCTCAGGTTAAAGTTAATTTGTTAATAGCGGTAGGGTGTTCAGCTGTCGAGTCTTAGTTTATCTCGTTCACCAGACACCCCGCCTATCAGTGGCAGATTATCCGGTATCAGAGGCATTTTTGGAGCATTTGCCCTGATGCACAGCAGCAATCTGCTACATTGTATTTATTATAAATTTTTGCTTTTGTTAAGAGTTTTGTACACTGAACACAATCTACTCGAAGTATTTGCACATGATGTAAGACTAGTGGACGGACTATGCTTGCTGGTTAAAATGTGCACTACTGCTTAAAAACTTTTTTGCCTTAGAGAGAATGCTTGTTTATTTGAATTTTCTCACCAGACCCCCCACCCCCACTCTTTGTAATTTCAACAGGAATCGAACATGTCTGTTGATTTTATAGGCTATGGATATGCGGCACTTATTGCATCCGGTGGGGTCATGGGTTACGTCAAAGCAGGTAGAATCTTTATTCTATAGATGTTTTATATTCTATTATAAAATGTGTAATCTCATTGAGCATATATTTTAATATTATAATTTATATCCATGTATCTTTTAAAATATGTGTTCCTCGAAGCCTAATCTGTATACAAGTATATATTGCTCAAATATATTGTTTTTAATTGGAGGATTACAATCAATTAATAGTTTGTTGTTGCTCTCCTGTAAAATTCAGAAAATGTCACTTATGCCCCTTTTGCGCTAAGCCAATATGTCTATATTGTTATTATTATATTATTATTATTATTATTGTTGTATTATTATTCTTATTATTAAACTCGTTATCATGTGTCCTTGCATTGTCTGGTAGACTACCCATAGATGAGATGCGTTCAATCAATCAGCATGAATTACTTGTATGGGATGATCCTTCAGAGACCCTGTAACATAATGGTATCTCCTAGTATTACCATTTCAACTTATCATTTATAACGCTTATAAAAGATCAATACTTTATGAAGCCTGACATGGTTCTTACTTATTGACCTAGGCCTACACGAAGACAATTCCTGTAAAAATCCTTAACCACGAGAGCCTTTCCAGAATTAATTATCTTATAGATATATGTAGGTATATGATAGTTGAAGCATGAAGGTCGAGTCCTTAACCTCTCAACAGCTACTTGCTACAACCGTGTCCAAACCCATACCAATTATGTTCTCTTAGTTTAACATGTATAGGAACAAGGAACTGAGTTGTTGTGGACACACTCTAGAAGTCCATTAGTTTCATGATTAACCACTTGGATGGTTGATTGAATTGATCAATTCTCATACTGAATGCAGAGACCATATTAAGATATTTTTTAGACCCCTAATCATAGAGCCATTTTGATTTTTCAGGCAGTGTTCCCTCCTTGGCAGCAGGTCTTGTCTTCGGTGGCCTAGCTGGGTTTGGGGCCTATCAGATCTCAAACGATCCCAAGAACATATGGGTATCTTTAGGTCAGTAAACTTTGCTCCGTCAGCCGTTTATGTAGACGTACAATATGACTTTGTCTTGAGCTGTTGCGACTGTGTCTCTCCACAGCTACATCTGGAGCTCTGGCAGGCGTGATGGGGAAACGGTTCTATGGCTCCAGAAAGTTTATGCCTGCTGGGTTAATGGCCGGAGCAAGGTAATCCCCTAGGCATCCCATTTTGTGTGGCTTGAATTGTTGTGTTGTACAAGAAGGAAATGCATTGTGGGAAATGGAGCAAAAATATATTGGGAAATAATTCTGTATGAAACAAATCTACCATTATGTGTGACTAAGCAGACTGTCTTGTTTTCTTGTACCTCATGGCTTGGCCTAGTCTCCTGATGTTGGGGAAGCTGGGTGTTGGAGTGCTACAGAGACCCCAGGAGGCATGAACAATGGATGACGTCTACAAGCCATGGTGTTAAAAACAAATCTATGTACTTATTCCAGAAAGAGCCTTTGTTTGCAATTTTATGAATGCTATTTTGTGTAATTATGAAAGAACTATGTTATTTCTTTGTCAGTAAATACATTAAAATGAGCTTACGTTTTGTGAAATGTTAACATAGATACATCCTTTAGGATAGTATGGAATAAGAGGATGAAGTCCATATGCAATAATAAATCAACAGTTTTTTCCCCCACAATAAATTTGATTATTAAAGTAGATTATCACAGAATTCCATAATTGTAAAGTGAACTATACATTTATTTATTATTATTTAGCCATTTCTGGGTCATGTAAACAATAGACTTATTTTTAAGGAAGACATTATATCTTACTCTTAAACATACAAATATACAAAAGCATGACTATAGGTCCATAACAAAAAACAACATAAGAATAATATCCTCAAGTGACGGTACTAATCTTGGTTGAGAAATGCCGTCGGTCCATGTCCCCTACCATGTGCATTTATTATTATAATTTTTTTTTAAAATGACACCCGTATTATTGGCATTAAGATTTTATACCGATTTTTCATACATAATTATGTCAACTAAAGACGCCATGGAAAATGTCTGTCTTTCAATTTCGATAAAGTCGAGTCGGAAAGTGGTGCGTATCTCCCAGGAGTCCTTCACACAGTCGCTGCAAGTGTGGTCGGAGACAAAGGACGCAACTACCGGTTGCCTCCGTATTTTGTAGCCCAGTCCACCCTCCCATGGACTGGCTGCACAGGTGGGGCTCTTGACAGCAGGTTGGCTGAGGTTTTCCCCAGTGCAGAGTAGCTTGACCCCTTCACTTGACCTCTGTCCTCCTTCCTCCTCCAGCCATCATAGTCTGCAAGAAGAATAAACGGAAACCACTGGAATCATATTTTCATAAGATGACTACTTTAGTAAACAGATTACTTACATTTGATTGGATGTATAACATGGACAAGTATGGACAGTAGGAAATAAGAAAAGTAGGGAAGGAAACAACCCATATAGAATAGGGCCTGTTTTTAGGTCTTTTACCTTCACTTTCACTCAAAGGCAAGGTGGATGTTGGCTTGGCAGATTTATGTTTGTCTTTTTTGTTTTCAGGAGAAGGGGAAAGATCAACTGAAAGGATTCAGACAAAGAAAGAAGTAGATGGAGCTGTAGTGCAGTTATGAAAATGAATGACAAAACATAATTAAGTGATGAAAAGCAAGAGACACCCAATCCTGCCGGGGTCTGCGAGTCTGGTCAAGTCAGTTTGGAGCATTCTGAGGAAAGTTCTAGAAAATGTGGTGAATAGAAATATATTACTTGTGCGTTGGCCTGCGATAGGGGCGAGCTGAATCCTCTGTCCCACAGAACCAACTTCTTTCTTCTGGAAGGAGGGGATATAGCCACCTGACAGGTTGTACTTTGTACACACAAAGTTCCCTGAGGGGGTAACAAGAACATCGACTACAGTTACTTAACAACACAACAAACAACCTTGTTTATTTAATCTACCATTACCAGAGTTTTCCTTCAGCAGTCATTAGTGTAATGTTCTTTGTTTTGTTATGAAAGATGGCTCTGGTGGCATTTACCATCTATTAAACTACATGGACCTTGTTCTCGGGTGCCAGAGTGTATTGGGCCTTTTATCCATCTATAGTGTGATTGTCTTGGCTCATTTACATGTTACCTATTGATACATGCAGCCTATTGTTTGAGCAACATGCTGATTGTGGGTTCTCCTTAATATAGCCTAAAGCAATTCTAACAACAGCAAACAGCAATGTTTACTAATAAATTATACACTACAACTACTATTTCATACCACTATTTGTTTTGCACAACGAATACAAAAACATCTATACTTTTTCTCAAGATACCTTTGGAAGGTTCGATTTTCTCCAGTATCCTCTCTTTAATTACAGATTTATCTGAAGGCTTATCAGTGGGTTTGGAGGCACTCTCCTCTGTTCTTACACGTAATAGATGGAATTGAGGAGGCAGAGATGAAAAAAGAAATTAAGAGAAAAAGAAACTAAAAGAACCTACATGAATTATCATGAAAATGAGTGGAGAAAACAACAACAACTTCAGATTGGAAAGAGATCCAGAAATTGTATGTATTGAGAAATACATTTAAAAAAACAGAAGGCGGTGGGGGTGAAGCTGGGCAGCCTTCAGGAGACACTTGATCTTAAACCAACAGTCTTAATCTCATGAATAAGGCATTGAGAGATTGAGACAAAACAGAGGAGACAGAGGGAGAAGGCGAGGGACACAACACAGTAGGCCGCACATGGTGTCCCTGCCCGCATGACAAATGAATAATGGAGTGACCCGCCTCCGACGCAGCCTCGCAGACACTTAAGATCACCCCAAACAGGGTTTTGTCCCTGGCTTCAAAACTGCAGATCAGTAGCATCAAGACACTGACATTTACATGGAGTGTCTTTGAGTGGCACATTGACTAAGTGACAGCAATTACCTGGATTGGCTCTTGTGACAGACAGGCCAACTCCAATAGGTGCAAGAGGTTTATTTATAGTAGCAGTGCTGTCCCAGAGATCTCGTAATGTTGTCCCACTTATCTCCTTTTCTCCTACTGGGTTCTTTCCAATTAACCCTTAAAGGCAGGGATAGGTGCAAAGAAAAGCAAAAGCTAATAATCAAAGATCATTTAAAGGTGGGGTAGACAGTTTATTTTGTGCATCATTGTGCAAAAAATTCCATCTTAACCGTGCCTCATATTCTAATTCACGTGGTCTGAGAGAAAACCTATACCCCTGCCCTCCTCTTGGCTCTATTTGCAAGCTTCAGAAAATTTTGTGACGGTAGAATTTAGCCAATCACAGGTCATTTCAGAGAGAGGGCGTTCCTACTGGCTGTTCTACAAACGCAAACGCGCGTTCATGTCCCTTCAGACAGTGAAAGTGTGATTCAAAGACGGACAATCCTGCAAAGAAAGTTGCTATTCCAGCATTGGCAACAACTGCCAACACTACAAAGCAACTCAAAAAGAGGAAGACGACTTATCAAAAAGAGAGTCTAAAACAGAGTCTGACAATAAACACAATAGAACACGTGTAAATATTGGTGAAGCGTTTCAGAGATGGAGAGAACTCCGAGATTGGGTCGGCTTTATACAATGTGTTTCTGATTGTCTATTGCGTTATTGCTTGCATTGACTATTCTGATCGTTACACACAGCCTTCCACTAGCGATATGTTTCCAACGCTTTTGTCGGTTACTTGCAACCTAGTAGACCGTTTGGGAGTTTAAATATTTCTCTCAGCATTGTCAATACAGAGGACAATGCAATAGCAACGAGAAATGCATTGTACAAAGCCAACGCAATAAGCAACGACCAACGCAAAATCGGGCATTTTGTTTCGCTTTTGCAGAAAACTGCCTACCCCACCTTTAAACAAAACCAGCTTAGGGAACACAAATTACGGAAGATCTCATGCTTCTTTTATTTTTTTATCCAAACAGTTCTTACCGGGGATATATCGTGATTGGCTGAGATAGTGTTGTCTAGCTGAGGATCCTGGCAAACAGGAATCAATTTGGCCCATCTTCACATTACTGGGTAACTTCGTCACCGTGCTGAAGGTATAGAGTGGTTTTTGCTCTTTGGATCTGAGGGATCAAAGAGTTTAGAAAATGTGTTATGCTTAAAGTACATTGCAGAGCCACAAAGAAATAGCTTATACCAACACACTATTTAATAACCAGCTACATGTATATACACCTATATTGAGCAGCTGATTTTTTTGCGTCTGCATCAATTTGACCTTCATGTGTTTAGACATACATTGAACTCTTTTCAATTCTTTAAATAAAAGGTAATTTCTTTCATATGGGAAATGAAAACCAAAATGCTCCATACATAAAGGCAGCCGCAATTTAGCTGAAATGACAACGTTCATCAGTATGCCTTTTGATTTTTGAGCTACGGAAATGAACAACAAAGACAGTCGCTCAGTCCAGCGATGGATCTTACGGAGGGACAGGCTCTTTGGGTCCCTTCTCCTCCGACGAGGCTCCCTGGCTGGGCTTTTTAGAGTGGGACTCCGCCGCCTCTAAAATGTCCGATTCCCAGCTGTCGGAGGTCTTTAACGACTGGCCCCAGCGCCGGCGTCCACTCTTCAAACCAACAGCACTGTTCTCATTGCCCACCGCCGCAGGCTTCTGCAAAGGACAACCCATCCCCCCTCTTAGTAAAACACCAAGACCCGTACCCCAGTCTGTTCCATGTGTGAACGGTGGCGGCTGTCCGTCATTCATTCCATACCCTCCAGACCAGCACCCTAGTCCTATTAGAATAAACAGCAGGATTCTACATGGACTAGCAGTCTACCGATATACGTTAGCGAATACGCCTCTCACCCCTGTGCCTTTTGCGGACGTGTGGTTGGGTTTGCCCTCCGTCTGGGGCAGGGGGATCTGCTGGAGGGGATGCGGAAGGTTCTTTTGGGACTGCCTGTTGGCGCTCGAGGCCTTGGACTCAGACGAGGACTGCTGAGGCTCCGCCCGGGGCTCTGGGGCCGGTGGTTTGGCCTGGACCTTCCTGATCTCCTGGCTCTGTGGGCGAGGTCCCAGCACCTGACCCACCTGGAAGTATGGGTAACGCAGTGCCTGCGAGAAAACAACATACGGAGGGACTTTCTTTTTAAATTAATTATTTCCCCCTTAGTAGTAATCTTATATTAAAGGCATCTCTACCTTACTAAAAAACACAAACAGGCATCAGGATCCATTTTAGGACCCATGTTCAATGGGATGGATGGTAAATGGATATTAAACAAGCAGTAGCATGGAAACGCACAACTATGAGCATCATTATCTCATGAATCTGGCCCCATGGAGAAAATCAACACCTCATTGGATTGACACCAATTATAGCCCTACGTGTGAGTTCCTTCCATGACTCAGCAAACATACGAGCAGATATATATGCAAAGCATAGTGTGACTCAGCTGTACTTTGTGGCATAGCTGGAAGAGTGCCAATACAACTAGAATGTAAATGATCTCATTATGAATTACCCATTTTAACACCTAAATTCAGCTTTGGCCAATCTGTTTTTGTATAATGAATACTAGCAAGTGGGGAATACACAGGAACAGGCGATACAAAAAGGCAAGGTAATTGAATCAAACAATGTAATCACGTAGTTTTTTTTAACAGACCGATCTAATGTTTTGGTACCTGAACAGCAGTTGGTCTCTTCTTGGGGTCCCACTGAAGCAGGTCCTTCATTAGAGCGATGGCCTCGTTGCTGGCGTTCGGGATGAGCGTCTTCAGGTGGGTGGGCACACACTGGGGAAAACGGAAGTTCATGGCAGAGGACAACTGGTAGCCCTCCGGCCAGTCATTCTGAAAGAGACCGGATTACGTCGTTAAGAAAAGGGGTCTGGTCATTTCGGAATCAGTTGAATGAATCCCAAAGAAATGATTTCCTAATGGCCATAAATGTGTTCTTTGACGGAAGACAACCCATTTGTATGTGGGAAACAAAATAAATATAAGAAACATATAAATTGTGCCACTGGTAATAAGGTAAAGGGAGATAAAAAATATCATACCATCACTTAGCTACACTAACAGTTGATTTGATATCCATCGAAAGAACTACACAAAATACATCAAACATCTACCTTTAGCCAAATGAAACGTATTCTCTTTGCTAAACACAAGGGTTTGTAAAAACAGTTTCATAGATAATATTCTAAAAATCCGTTCTGGAAGTTCTCACCTTTTTGACCGTGCCTAGAACCTGGCAGATCTTGAAGATCTCGTCGACTTCACTGTTGCCGGGGAACAGAGGTCTGAGGGTGTAAAGCTCTGCCATGATGCAGCCCACCGCCCACATGTCTATAGGAGAGCTGTAGGTGGAGGAGCGGAGCAGCACCTCCGGAGCACGGTACCTGCACACAGACGTTCACAGTCAGGGGGCAGTACGTTCATCAGTTAAGAGGGGAAGTGGCTGAGCTGCATTGTGTAAGGGAAATTTTGGCATCCTTACGGATGTTCAAGCCTAAGCTGTTGTTCCAATGTGGGGGAAGGGTCAGAGTGAAGACCAGGACACGAAGAGACAGTGTGTGCCTTTAGGAGACACTGAAGGCTAAAGGTTTGTGTCTTAGACATAACATAAAATGATGTCTACGTGTCCTATGTACGCGTCCTTATTAATGCTGATTACGTCCACTCCCCCTCACCTTGACCAATGGGATGATTGTTTATCTTAAACCAATATATTCGTTTCAACCTTGTCAACTAATCAGAACTTGCTATGTTGTTAGACTGATCTGACTGCAGACTCTGAATCAGACTCTGTGGTCATCAATAAAATTGTACTTGATCATTTCACGGTTTCTCCCTCTTATTAATTGGTTATTTTTTGTCATAGATTGAAATTATCCATTACAGTTGCCAATCACTGATAGGAACATGATAAGAGATACTCTCACACATTGTACATCAGAGACTGTGTGCCTTTGCTCAGGCTAGCACCACCAATTGTCCTGGCCTGTTCCATTTGATTTATGTAGGAACCCCCCAGTGACTTTTATTGTAAAAGAATAAATCATGCTCTAACACAAGCGCTTGCAAAGAGATTTCTCCTCACCATCTAGTGGACACGTAGTCTGTGTATGGAGGTCGAGAGCGGATCTCTCTGGCCAGTCCAAAGTCTGCTATCTTGACCAACTCTGGACCCA
This sequence comes from Galaxias olidus, assembly GCA_026901105.3. Classification (NCBI taxonomy): domain Eukaryota; kingdom Metazoa; phylum Chordata; class Actinopteri; order Galaxiiformes; family Galaxiidae; genus Galaxias; species Galaxias olidus. Next base: position 77,816 of record JAPMUY010004017.1, on the reverse strand, counting down.
TGCAGAGCAAATTCTCTGGTTTCATATCCCGATGGAAGAATCCTGAGGAAAGGGAAACAATAAATATTAAAAACAAAATGCATGCATAGCTAAGACGTTATCAAACATAGGTAAATGCATTATCGTGTGTGCTTATAGATGCATTCAAAAGATCTACCTTATTTTCCATACCGTATAGTAGAGCATGTACGTTATTTTTGTAAACACATAGAACAGTGTGAACATGTTGTATTATGCCGGAGACAGAAATGAATATAGCGAACCACACAAAAGCCACACAACCAAACACAGAGGAAAGTAATAGAAGACTAAGCCTCTTACCATGCTTGTGAACAAAAGCCAAACCAGACAGCACTTGGAACAGGATGTTCCTTATTTCATTCTCACTAAACATCTTGTTCTCCCTTGCAGCAGAATAGACACACAAAATGAAGCAAAAGAAGGAGAAAATAAATGAAATGAAAGGAAATTAAATGAAAGGATATAAGGGAAGTTATCAGAGGACTGCATGCAACCCATGGGATGGTTGGAACGGAGAAGATATACTGTAGGTCTGTTTCAGCAGTGTGCACAAGCACATGAACTTACAGCTATGCATGCATGCATTCATTCACCAATACAATAACAAGAAAAGCTGGTTGTTTGTGAGCGTATGGATGTTCAGACAGGAGAGTGTAGTGCTTCCAGAGCATCGGAGGAAGTGGACCTACCATGCTTATGTATAAAGGATAACCCTTGTAAAATCTGAAAGTTTATGTTTCTGAGCACTGACTCTGGAAACAACTTGTTTCTGTAAATGAAGCATTAACATGTTTGTCAAATGTGAGACTGCTACAACACACTGAAACTTGAACTACTAATTCATTGTTCTAGTATTGTATACAGCCAAACGCTTGTTTGTGTTTTGAAAGATCTACTCACCTTTCTTTCATAAGCTGGTAGAGATTTTCCTTCATGTACTCAAAGACAAAGTAGAGATGGTCATTTTCCCTGATAACTTCTTTCAGTTTCACAACATTGGCATGATTGAGTTTCTTCAAAGACTTCAAACATAAAACAAATAAAAAGGAGAGAACTGTCAATTACAAATGTATTATACTTTCATTACACGTTCAATGACTAGTTGCTCTAACTTAAGAAAATATCACTCATGAATACTGAACCTCCATAAACATTTAAGTGCACAAAGCGCCAACAAACACACTTATCTTTCTTACCTTAACCTCCCTTAAGTTCATACACTCCTCCCACGAATAAAACTTTCTCTTCATTCTGTAATAAATGAAGACGAGAATGTTTAATTTAATTTAATCTTCATCGATACCTACGCTAAGGAAACATGATCGGTAAAGCATGCGCTGGTCGGAGGAGAAACGGTTAAATAGTTAGGAGTTCCTTCAGTGGGAATCCTACCATCCATGAACACTTTCAATGCACAGGAGTTTGAAGGGCTCACATTTCAATTTGTATGACGCTTTAGTCTGGAGTTCTCTTTGTAATTCGATCCAGTTATCTTCTTATTCAAATGCTATTTTAAGTTAGCATTGCAATGGTGATACACAGTTTTTACCATTTGGGCATGACCAACCTTTTCACCCACTTAAAGCTGTTTCAATATTTTTCAAAGGAAACCAATGAAAGCTGTATCCCCCCTGCTTTTAAAATGAAACCAATGAAAACTGTATCCCCCGCGTGTTTTTAAAAGGAAACCAAAACAAAACACGCCGCCTGGTTCACCGGCGATCTGTTAGGAAAGCTGCTCCTCGTAGGGACAGCGCGACAGATAATGTTCTCCTCACACCGGAACACCTGTCAACACGTGGGGCCAGAGCGACGCAACACAACACACAGCCACGCTCCGTCCACACTGCACTTTCACTCCCTTTCACGGTTACCACGGCGATCGGCTTTCACCGTCCACCCACTGATCAGCCAGCGCCGGCATCTCCCCCCTCATCTCCCCCCTCACCTCCCCCCTCACCTCATTCATTATTGAGCCCTGCCACGCTGTTGAAATGCAGGCTTGTAAGCTGGTGTGTTTGCCTCAGACCTGCAGGAGAGCCTCGGCTTGTTGGCTTTTATCGCCCGTGTTAAAACGAAAAAGGTGAAAAACAAACTGTGACTTGTGCAAATGAACGAAACTGGTAACTGGCTTCGAATTCGAATGACATTCAAAATGTCCTCTTTACACAGCGGAATCTCGAAAGAGCCCTTCAAAAGATCTCTAAAAGGGATCCAGCCTCACCGCGAAACGCGCCGATGTAAAGGCCTAGTCAAACGACTGAGCTGAGTGTGGCTCTGTCATACCTCTTGATGGCCACCAGTTCTCCCGACTCGTTGCTCTTCCCCATCAGCACACTGCCGTAGGTTCCATCCCCCAACTGCCTCAACTGGGTGTAGCGGTTCATCTTCTCAGAGGCATCCGTCACGTCCACGGCGACCGTCGTCTTTCAGTCTATCCTGACCGGAGGGGATGTCGGCGTTGCCGGTCTTGCTGTGGTGTGTGTTGTTTCAGTCCTTGGCTAGTCAACGAAGGCAGACGACTGTTGAGGTTCAACGAAGGTCTTACACCGATGGATGCACCTCTGGCACGAGGTCGTTCCTAACACAGGAGTTCAGCCAAATGTTATGTTCTGGCCTCACAAGCTTCTGAAAACAAACGCAAGAACAAACATTGAGAGAGGTTAGTTTATCAAAAGTCAAACAGACAAATTACACGGAACGGAGGGTGCAATTCCGCTCCATTATGTTACTCACTCCCAAAGGTAAAACTTTAGAGAGAGCTGTGGAAAATACAGGGATGTCCGCCGTCTATTCCGCGTAAACAAGTGATTGAGCTACGGGAAGATTAGGTGTATGTGACTGCCGCAGCGGATGACACAGCCAGGAAAGATTAGATCCACTGGGATGCAAATAGGATGTTACATCACAGTCACGCTCACCCGCACCTATTCTGTCCCTGGTGTCCTGGCCTAGCAAATGGACTCCAGGCCACAGGCTACAGTGCTTTACTTGTGTTGTTTACGGTAAACTCCTGTAGACACACGCAGCGTTGGTCATCGTTTGGTAACGTTTAGGTCATTTTAGTCAGCGCTTTTTACGAGCATACACTTCTTATCTGAGTCTTCAAACGTGCTGTGATTTGTCTAATGGTTACATTTTGCCAGACATTATTAGTTGAAATAACCAATTTACATGCAAACCTTGTGTCAAAGTAATGATTAATGTCAACAACTTAGATTATTCATCAGATAGTTTCCTTATTTGAACGTGACACGAGAAAAAAGGTGAATAACGTTTCATTCATTGCTAGATAGGCTCCTCATCCTGCCACTTATTGAGAGACAAACAGTGAGAGGTTGAGTCTCCAGATTGCCTGCACTTAGCTTTCCTTGCCTCACTGTAATCAGTTCAAGAAGGATTAAGGGATTTGAAAGATGTAAAGGCTACAAGACCTACTCCTCAAGGTCAGTGAAGATGAAATACTCACTTGTGCGCACACACACACACACACACACACACACACACACACACACACACACACACACACACACAAAAATAAAAAACTGATAAAAAAACAAATAACAAGATCATTACCTCATATATTTGGCCTTTCACTACTAAGACTGGGTTTTGTGTTTCTGTGCTTTCATTTAATTGGTTACATGTCGAGGCTTGTCTTAATGAGACAAATTTAACATTTATCTGAACAGTGATCAGAAAATTTCTTAAGACACAAAACAAGTAACGATGCTCCCACCTGTTGATTCATTTGGATTGTAAAATGATATCTTACTCTGGTAATATCGTATTTAACTGGATCAATTTAAGCAAACCGATGTGTTTTAACAAGGCTACTTTTGTTTTTCTTTTTAGCTTCTAGACCCACAGTTGCACAACCACAATTTCACACATTTTGAAATATTTTAAGCATACCATTTTGGGGTGTAGTCCCTCCCCCCGACCGTTGTCTGAGTTCGGAGATACGGTAAAAGTTCATAAAATAGATAAACACAAGAAGCATACCCTGCAACAAAATGATAAGGTATGTGCGTGTATCTATTCTCCTTGGAAACGTACACACACAACCAGAAGTAAGAAAGAGACCATGTGACATACGTGAAGCGCAATGTTTGGTGGGATTTGTTGTACTTTAACGTTGAATTAATTGGGCTAATACAGTACACATAACAGTAGGTGACGCTGCTGTTCAAGTTGACACTTAGCACAGGAAACACGGCTATGAAACAATGGGCTGTATTTTGTCCAGATATACATACATATCTGTACATATCTATGGTATTGTCATCCACACTTCACCCTCCCTTTATCTTTGTCAGTAGTTTACAAAACATAAATGAGACGACATGGAAGTCTTGACTTCACAATATGTTTCCAACCTTTTCTGGTTATCGTTCGACAATCAATTCAAATGTATAGAACATTTTATACGCGATTCAGTGTGCTTAACACAATTTGTTTATTAAGCATTTACAATACAATAGGCTACTGCGAAATAAATAAAACAATTGTAAAAAGATAAATAAATAAATAAATAAAAATGTAATGGAAAAATCAGCAAAAAAGACTAAGTAGGCCTATGTTTTAAATCTGGATTTGGAAGAAGTCAGACTTGGAGCGTCTCATATATGCCATATGGTTGGTTCCAGCTATTTGTTGCATAGACAGTTAACTAAACGTTGTTTCATCTTTTTCAGTTTTAACTCTGGGAACGGTTAAGAGACCTGCTCCAGGTTACCTGATGTGACTAGAAGGTTCGTTGTGATCTGAGAACTGGTGAATATATGCATACATTTTGGTCTTTGTTAAAAGTGAGAGGTTGCGATTAGTTTCAAGAACATAGTTCATCCCAAACTGTATTATCAGACAAGAAGACTTATGCAACTATTGCTCCCATTCCATGATAAGCCCTATAGGCAGCGTGTATCCATACATCAACTTTCATAAATATGGATGCATCGGTTTTTTACTTTATAGCTATAAAACTCTTATTACAGGCCTATTACACTATGTCACCAGCTTTCTGCCATTGAAGATCGACTTTACTTCTGCGAAGTGGCTTAACTATTTCTGAATTTAAGTGTCTATTTAGTGTGAAACATTGACTGAACTACCACAATAACCATAACACTGTCGCCAAAGACTTCACACTCAATTGTTATACCTCTCAATTAGCCAAAGTTTGACTGTTTTATGGCCAATTTATCTCGGGCCAATCAGGCCGTGAGGAATTCCATGCATGTGTCACTCGTTTGTGTCTTTTCCGTGCGTGTTCCGCGCCAGAAAGAAGTGTGGAAGATAGAAGTGGAGCCCAGTGTTCGGGCAGATCCACTGTCGATTCGGGTTTAAACCCTTGTCTTGGAGAAGGCGGGGATAACGAGTGTATATTCAGGATAAGACGATTATCCACCGTCATTATCCAGACCATGATTAGTTTGCTGCCCAATGAGATAGTGTCGCTAATGAACGGTGTCACTAGTGTCCAAACGATGTTCAGCGAAAGGGCAAGGGCACCAAGGGGTACTCTAAAGATGCCTTGCAGCATGGGTGAGCCGGCGACCAATATGTAGTATTACACCGTAAAGCGACCCCGGGTGCTGAGTTCGGAAAACTGATTGCTGTTGCGCGTATTCCAAAGCCGTGTCATGAAGACGCGACCTGCAGGGATCGGTAACTCCAATGCCGACTGGATGGGTTCCCTATCACCCATCCTCTCAGCTATGCCTCTCAAGTATCTAGCTGTGCCTGGTAAGGAACTTTTGCAGTAAATAATGAATATATGATTACCTTTATTTTTATGACAGCAGTTTTTTTTTATCCTCACATATTATAACCTAATAATTACTTGGCAGGGAGCCACCTCGGTTTATGCTAAAAACCTTGAAGCAACACTTTCAACCAGATCAGCTAGATTCTCCTGTATGAGCTGTTTGATTTTAGATTTTTCTTGATGTGTGTTTGTCAATCGATTTGTTTTCAGATGGGACATAATTTCAGGAAGAGGCCTAAATCTGTGTTTCCTTTGAGTGTGAGGAAGACAGAGGAAAAGGGGGGAGTTAGATATGAAAGAGTCTGTTTATATTTTTTAAATATCACATAAATTATTGTGTATTCACCTTGTATTAACCTTTCCAACTCATCACACCGAACAATTATACGGCATTGCCGAACCCCCTCCTCTCTGTTTCTCCATTTAATTCAAATCTCCACCTTCTGCATCATTTATTGCTCTCTCTCAATACCTCACCCACTCCTTCTCTGTCTCTTCTCTCTCGGTCTCTCTCACCGTCTCTTTCTCTCCCTTAGGGTCACACGATTCCTTTAGTTTCTGGGTGGACGAGCACGCGCCTGTGGGTCCTGACCAGAAGGCCTTTGTCAAGTACCTGGTCTCCGTGTTTCGACACATGGCCAAGAAGGTTATGAAGAAGTGGTCCATGACCCAGGTGGGCCTACAACGCCTTTCACATGCCTCAAGCTTAAAGGAAAAACGGTGCCCGTTGATTTCCAATTTGTTTATTTTCTACTGGAGGTTGCTCTGACTCTCTCTTGAGAGACTCTCTAGTCAGTGACCGTAGACGAGGTGGGTCGGCTTGGTAATTAAGTGTGACATGGCTGTGGTCATCTCTTGCAGAACCTGACGTTTAAGGAGCAGCTGGATGCAGGGATTCGCTACTTTGACCTGCGGGTGTCCTCCAAGCCGGGCGAGGCAGGCACTGAGATTTACTTCATCCATGGCCTGTTTGGCCACAAGGTGGGCAGGAGAGCCGCACGTCATGGATTCACTCGCTAGGGTTGGGAGGGAAAAGTCGGTAGTTGAAGGAGTGGCTATATGCACATCCCTTTGGTTCTCAGAAGACAGACATCATCATATAAAAGATGAAGCCTACAGAAAAACAACCAGATTGAGTTTTGAGGATGAGACAAATGTTACCTTCTTGTGGTTCTTTTGTGTGTGTGGGACAGGGATACATTCACATTCAGGCATTCATGATTTCCCGCTCTTTGCCAAACCAGGTACGAGACGGCCTCTCGGACATCAACTCGTTCCTCGATGCCCACGCAAAGGAGGTGGTGTTCCTCGACTTCAACCATCACTACGCCATGGGGCCCGCGCATCACACCTACCTCATCGACATGCTGCAGGAGGTGTTTGGCCGTAAGCTGTGCTGCATCAGCGTGGTGGAGGACGTCACTCTGGACTTCCTCTGGGAGAAGAAGTGCCAGGTGAGAATATGTGGCACAGCCTCAAAAAAAAGACTCTCCCATACCGTCATAGGAAAGCGTGACCGTAAGGACAGTGATTAAGATTCAAGAAGTTACTAAAAGATGACAAATCTGACCGACGTGCACTTACCTCACAAGAATTCAGAGCCTTTTTTCTTTTGATGGCAACTTAGTAGCTTACTATTTGGACCTATTCATCTGTGTTGTGTGTGTGTGTGTGTGTGTGTGTGTGTGTGTGTGTGTGTGTGTGTGTGTGTGTGTGTGTGTGTGTGTGTGTATGAGTGTTTGTTTGTTTGTTTGTTTATTTGTTTGTTTGTTTGTGTGTGTGTGTGTGTGTGTAGAGGCGGATATCTCCGGAATGAGGATCAAGGGGATCGATTACTGAATGATGTGCCAGCTAATGTGTTCTAACCCACCTTAGTGTCAATTGGGGATCGGGCTGTCATTGATACTCATTCCTTAAACGGGCGTTAAACCACCAGAGGCGCACCCCACAGTCCGCTCACACACTCACACACTCACACACGCACTCACACGCTCACACTCACACACTCACACACATACACTCACACTCACACACTCACACACACACACACACACACACACACACACACACACACACACACACACACACACACACACACACACACACACACACACACACACACACACACTCACACACACACGCTAACCCACCAGTCTATTCCTGGCAGTAAGCTGGCAATTTGCGTGTCTTAGGGGGAGGTGGTTTGGGGATTAGTCGAGTGACAGGTAGTAAGAGTGAATTTGTTGACATTGACTGTTCGAGTAGCTTTACCCATGCTTGACCACGTGGCTTGTGTGAGTTTGTTTGTTGGGAAGAAGGGTGCAGGTGTGAGCATGTGAGTGATGCTGTTTTGGCTGTGTGTGTGTGTGTGTGTGTGTGTGTGTGTGTGTGTGTGTGTGTGTGTGTGTGTGTGTGTGTGTGTGTGTGTGTGTGTGTGTGTGTGATCTTGAATGTTTGTTTGTGTTTGTGCAAGTTCCACAAATACTATCATCTGATTTCCTCTGTCCCTAATCTGGGTGGAAGATTACCTGGCAGAGGAAACTGAGAACAACAACCAGCCACAGGGGAGAGGGAGGACACATACAGGAGGTTGTTTGTGTGTGTGTGTGTGTGTGTGTGTGTGTGTGTGTGTGAGAGTGTGTGTGAGTGTGTGTGTGTGTTGTGTGTGTGTGTTTCTATGTAAAGCAAAAGGGCATGTAGCCGAGAGAAGGATGAGAATGAGAGAGAGTGTTTGTGAAGGGCAGAAATACTAAAATCTGACTAACCCTAACATGGGTCACTTTACCTGAGCAGACAGACAGGCATAAGACAAAGAAGGTGACTCACATTGTCTGAGGAGACAGACAGGCATAAGACAGAGAGAAAGAGAGAGAGAGATTGTCTGAGAGAGACAGACAGGCATAAGACAAAGAAGGTGACAGGAGAATGTCTGGACAGACAGACAGGCATAAAACCTGACTAACAACCTAACATGACTCACATTGTCTGAGCAGACAGACAGGCATAAGACAAAGAAGGTGACTCACATTGTCTGAGCAGACAGACAGGCATAAGACAAAGAAGGTGACTCACATTGTCTGAGCAGACAGACAGGCATAAGACAAGGTGACCCGTGAGAGGCTTACAGCTAATACAGGATAAAACGAGATGAGAGGTAAACTGATGTAGGGGTCAGTGATGACAGCTTCTATGAACCGACAGTGAGAGGTAAGCTAAGGTCACTCAGCGCATGTCCGCTGTACGCTGGCCATTGTACCCCAATGGACACGATTTCTCTTCACGTGGTGTCGCTTTGACGAGGACGGAGCGGCTCTGCTCGAACGGGTGAAACCTGAAAGCTGAAACGAGACCCCTCTAACTCTCTGCAACTCTGTCCTTTTCTCCAAACTCCTTGTCCACGCGGATCCTTGCCTCGGCGTTCCAGGTGCTGGTGTTCTACCACCATCCGTCGGCGGCGGCCTGTCCTCTCATGTGGCCCGGGAACAAGATGCCAGCGCCCTGGGCTAACACCACGGACACCACCAAGCTCATCCTGGTCCGTCGCACTAACACACGCACCGTCACACGCAAGTAACTATAGTCTGTAGTTGTAACTTTAGATCTTGCAACAGATTTTGAACTCTGTCGCGTTCAGAGGCTAATGGCGTTTGCTGTGCACAGTTCCTGGAGACCACACTGTGTGAGAGGTCCAAGCATGGCGCCTTTCACGTGTCCCAGGCCATTCTCACGCCCAAGGTCAAGACCGTGGTCAAGGGCCTGGTCAAGGGGCTGCGCAAGCACCTGGTGGAGAGGTCAGCATGCTTTGCTTTGTTTGTTTCGGTGTGAGAGAGTGAGAGTGTTTTGTTTGTTTCGGTGTGAGAGTGTGAGTGAGAGTGTGAGTGTTAGGCACAGCGCCACGAAGTTTGGAGATGGGTCTGGCATCGCGAGACTAGTGTGAGAGAGAGAAATATTATTCTGTGGCCAGTAGAGGGCAGTAAATACTTACACCGAAATCTCTAAATGAGCGGTAGCTCGGTTTTAGCACACACCTAGGATCAGCTTAGCCTCCAGGACGGCTTGGTTAACATATGGAGGACACACTTTAAATCTGACTGGAGACAAGACTATACCTTAGCGAGCAGCATGAATAGATGGGTACATTGGTAGGAGACAGGGGTCTGGGAGGAAGTGGCCTTACGGTTTCTGTACAATGCAACAGGACTGTTTATTCTTTGTTTATTTTTTGCTGGATAAACAGTCTTGGTTTTGTTTATCCGACTGCCGAGACATAGCTTTGTTTGTTTGTTTGTTTGTTATGACATGCCCTTATAAATCTGACCCTTCCCCTCATCTGCTCAGAACCGAAACTGAACATGACAAGTAGTTTCACAGTGATATTGTCGGACTCAGAAAAGCTGATCCAGGCTCTGGCTTCCCTCATGTCTGATCATCCTCTGTTCACCTTTTCTCCTCCCATCCCCTTCGTCTCTCGTCACCACACCACTCTCTGCACGGCCTCTTCCTCTCCCTCCCTTCTCCTCTGCCTCCACCCTCCGTACCCAACAGGAACCTGCCTACCATCCTGACCTGGGTGGAGGCCCAGAAGCCGGGGGCTGATGGGGTGAACATCATCACCTCTGACTTTGTGGAGCTGACAGACTTTGCCAACACGGTCATCAAGCTCAACAACCATCTGCTGGCGGCGGAACGCGATCGCAAACGCACGTGACCCGTGCCACACGACCCGAATAGTTAATGTGGACTTAATGTGGAAATGACATCTGGATTCCAAAATGGGTTCCGTGTTGCCAATGTTAACTATTGACTACTGCCAGTCCCACCTGACAGCAATGGAAAGCGTTCTACAACTTTCTATCAAGTTGCAGCTACAGCACGGATCATGTGACCAGAGACTTTATCATGTGACCGCCACACAGACCCAGATCATGTGACTTTCTATGATGCCATATACCCTTGAACAGGCTCTGGACTCTGGTATTTGGACTCCAAGTAAACAGAAACTGTTTTAAAACCTTTAATTCCATGCATTTGTTTCTTCAGGTACAGTAGGCAATTCAAATATAATGTGGGCAGTAGGCAATATTTATGATAAAAAAAGGGCAGGATTATGAATCTTCACCTGTAAGCTTTACATAGTGGAGGCAAAAAAGAAGAGCTGCAGCCATTTTCAAAGGAATTTGAAGGAAACTTGTACGTGGTTACTTTTACACGTTTAAATCTATTTTGACACGAGGCACTTATGGAGCGGTTTAGTCATGGGTGATTAGAGGCATGGGACAAAACACCTCACAAAGTAAAGACACAGCAGGAATGTCAGTATGGGACCTTTAAGAGGTAGTATTTGTCTTTGTACTCATGCAGCTGTGTGTCCAGTCCAGTATAGGTTATCCTCAATTCAAGGAGTTCTCTACCAGGTAGACCATAACACTGTTTTTGAGTTTCAATCTTTGGCATTAAATAATAGATATCATGGTAAGAAATGCCTGCTTTTGTGGGTGCGTCCCTGTGTGTGACTGTTGAAGTGTGTGTGGCATGTGGCAGCCCACTAATTACCCTTCTGACACGGAGAAGAGATCTTTGTGACAACGTCTCCCCCGGCATTCCTGTGGGCCCTGTAGGCAGCAAAGTCAAAACAAGAAGAGCTGTTGTAATATAACAGTGTAAGTAGATGAAGATAACTATCACAATAGAACAGCTGGCCTGATCACTGGCTGGAAAAAGGTTTTCTCGTCTCATCCTCTTAAATGTCTAACTGAAAATGTTTTTTTGTTTGTTTTTTTGTTGCTAGAGTGGATTCATAAGCTCAAGCCAGACCACATTGTTGACACTGTCTAGTGTGGTCACTGCGCACCAAGACACATAAAGCACACACACGCACACACACACACACACACACACACACACACACACACACACACAGAGGGACAAGCTGCAGCGTAATTTACAGTGAGTCGCCTACGCATACCATGGAAGGCCTTTGGGCCAGGAGGTGCTGGAGGAGTTGACCAGGCTGCTCCTGTTGTTTATGCGGTGCTCCCTCTCCCTTTCCCTCTACCTGTCATGATCACAGCCTCTCTCTCACCCATTGCCTTAGTCTTGCCAAGACTCCTGATACCTTGGCTTGCTTCCTCAGGTTTCCAAAGAGAAAGTGGACTGCTTGTCTGTGAATGTGCGCCTCTACGTCCATGGCATGAAAAGACACAACCGCTTATGCATCTCCCATGTGAGTGAAGGGACGCCAGCCTTATCCCAGACATCACAAAGGATTCCACTAAAGTCCATTTTAGAACATGTGGCTATATGCTATATAGGCTATATGTAAATACGTAAATGCCTGCGTCTCGACTTGAGTGAAGCGTAATTCATATTCATATATTCTGGACTGATTCCGATCAGGGTTCTTAATGGCTGATCTAATTTAACGGTCATTCTGCCTCAACGCCAATGCCCTCCTAATTCCACAGGCTGCCGTTGGTATGTGGAGTCACTTGGGAGTTGTGGAATTTGCCTGGGAATGCTGTCAGACATTCCAAGGCTATCTCAGCATTCAGGCTTTCTGTTTGAACTATGATGTAATTTGGGACAGTTAAACACAACTTCACCATTTCATGTGAAGCTTGTACGTACCAGCCCATGGAAAAGATCAACAACAACAAATAAGCTACTCATTATTATTGGTGGAAATGTTAAATATTTTATCACTACAACTGCTGTAAAAGCCTAATTTGACCTTTGATTATAGGCTGTGTCTGCTTTTTGGAAAGTGGATAAGGGCTGGGCACACAGGGTAGAGGTTTCCTGTTTACAAAGTCATCCGAAACCGGTGCTCTCTAGATAAACCTTTTTGGCATGACGCCAAACGGCGTTTCCCTCGGATCTGCAAATTAATTTGGGTGCGACGTTCCCGAGAGAGGTCGTGGTGTCGCGAGGTTGGAGAGCAGGTGGCGCTACTGCTGCTTCTGTGGTGTATTTGCAAGGTTGAAATTACGTATTTATCAAGCAAAGGGAGTTTACTGTTGTCCCAAAAACTCACACGCATTGCCGTTCTTGCGAAGTACGTTGAGGACGGCCAGAAGCCAGAAGAAAACCAATAACTTCTCGCCCCTGTCGGCCGCAGGTATGCAATTAAGCGATTAGCTCCTATATGGGCATTCCCCCCGGGCACGGACAGATTAACACCGCTGGGGGGTGTAGTTATTGTTCCATAGACCCGTACATCTTGTGTTACTAGAGGAGTGGTTAGAGCTGTCAGTGTTTGTTTATTAGCCTATATTTTTTTTTATATATATACATATTTTTTTCTTCTTCTTCTATATATATATATATATATATATATATATATATATATATATATATATATATATATATATATATATATATATATTATATATATATATAGGCAGGTATATGATATAAAAGCAGATCGTTCAGACAATGTTCTTATTAGGCAATTAAAAGTCTGAGGTAAGTGTAGAAAATACAACGCAGGAAACGTCCATTGAGTCAAATTTTATTTCAAGTAGGTGCAAAAGACCACGCTCCCGGATTAACTATCAAGCAGTCGGGGTAATTTGAAGTGTATATTACTCTCTTATTTCTGAGCGGAAGACAGTCAAAGGGCACAGACACATCAGCCTACGAGAAGAATGCGTGCACACACACACAGACACACCGCTCTGCAATACCGCCCCTAGTATTCCTGGTCTTTTTTTTTCAGGTCCTTTCCCAGCTGTGGAGCATTCTTGTGCTCTGTCTCTATGTCGCCGTTGGATGGGGTCGGCATCGCTCAATCAGTCCCACATTTGTCTTGTGGAACTGTGCCGTTGAACTTCAACTGTAATTGGCTGTTTTTACGGAATGCGTTTGGGTTGGAGAGAAAAAGAAAAAAGCGAAATTCTACTGCTGTCCGTTCTGAACTTTAACAAGGAAAACTAGTTACATCTGTGATGGCAGAAGTTGCTTGTCACGCTTCAATTTTGGTAAGGATATTTTCAAGTTTATTAATAAATTGGTTAGGATATAGGATAAAGGTAAGCATGTGTCCCACATTTATATGCTTACCTAAGGGCAGGGTAGCAGCAGGGGGCTATTTTATCAATAGACGCTGCTTTGGAAAAGTAGTCATTGTCACTTATTCGGGATAACTCCTGTAAATATTGTGTTTCAACATAAACAGACCCCAACACCTCCACCTTGAACTAAACTACCTATAGTTATTGATCAAGGGTAGACATGAATATGCTTTTGTCCTCCCACAACATAGTAGGGCAGTATTTCAATGAGCTTTTGTGTGTAGATATTTCGGATTTTGTCTAGATTTATATTATATGGTGTATGGTCTAAATTTGAAAAGAAGAGGATTCCTAACCATTGATGGCACTATCAACAGATGCAGTCAGGCGAAACGACTGAAGTAAATCTTTATTTGCATTTATATTTTATCACATTTTTTATGAACACCTAAAAAATGGTGGTTGTATAGGGTCAAGGTTTGCTGATCCAGTTACTAAAATATTGTTATTACTAAATAGTTGTTTTGATAAGATTCTTCATGGCAATGCCAAGCTAAAATTGTTGGGGCAGAACTAAATTCATGGTCTAAACATTTCCCAATCAAGGAGTTGGCCAAAAACCCTTAAGGAATGTATCAATAATTTCAAGAAGTTTGTTGACACTTTTCTCTCCTAGAATTGGACAGAAAATACTGTATGATATCAAGGAGATCGTCAAAGGGGGGATTACAACAACATAGATGACATTGTAGGTTTTATAAATACATTTAAAAATAGAATTGGTGTGATTTTATCGCCTATAGTCACCTCATATCTAACTATTTTAGTGTGGAAATATTTAAAAAAAGATCATAAATTGTTGAAAGTTTTTCACGACAATGTAATTGGCTGTATGAATAAATAAAACAATGGTCATATTTTCGAGGATATTCAAATACTCCTAATTGTGGATTATTTAGGTTCTAAATCTGTGTGTAATTGCGGGATTATGTTCTTTTACAACAAAAACAAACTGTTAGCTAATTCTCAGACATCATAGGCTGCTCTTTACCAAAGGGGGGTTTAGAGTGGCAAGCCCATGCCTGCACCATATGATTCCTGTTATGACTGACTGGAGAGACGGCGTGATTGTCATCTAGCTACCCAGTGCCATCCACCATTGAGATGGTACGATAACCTTGATCACGCTCTGTGAATCACACGATTGTATCTATTGGAGGTGTTCAGAGAAATGTACACATTCCAACAGGTAATAGCCTCAGGGAGGGAGTGAGTGCAGGGTAAAGGTGCATGACTCCAAATACCTTTATAACTACATTTAGTTTTTTAGCCAACCAAATCAAGCCATGAATCAATTGAATGTACGTCTTAGAGAACTTGTCGCTCTGGCCGTGTTTGCATGCGTATATGTGTTACATATATGTTGTTACACATGTAAGTTCTCGTCTGCCGTTCTCCACTCACTCCCTCCTTTCTCTCAATCTGTAACAAAATTTCTTTACATCACAAGAGGTCTCCGTAATAGAGGTCAGGTGACCCTGTACTTATTCCTTTTCCCTGTCATATCCGGCCTAGTGTTCCGAAGCACTAGTTGATCCCTCACAGATGGACATCAAGGTAATCATATTTTTTCCCGAAAGCACCCTCAGCTGTGACAACAAAGGCCACATTTTGCCCGTGTGTTTTTTGGACGTCTAAAGGGTTTGTGATGCTGTGTTGGGTGAGACGATCCACGTGTTTGTGGGAGGTTTTTTATTAGGACTGAACATGTTTGTAAAGAGTCCGAAATTACTGTCAGAGATCTTTTTGTCCCGCGTGGTTTTGAAAACAGAGACGGGTTTGTGTCTAAAGGTCAGTGTGTTTGTGTGTACGTGCATGTGTGTTGAAGGAAAACGATTAAGGCTAAATCATGTTGCTTTGGCCAAACAGAAGACGCAAATACACAAATCAGTGTTGTCATTTCATTCGCTTGAAGCAAAGTAAACCTTTCGATCGGAGGAGGAAATGATTTCGATTGGAGTATGGGATTGAGGAAGGCAGGAGAACAGAGGCTTGGAAGAAGGAGGCATGAGAGAGGGGTAGGGGGGGGGGGGGCTGGGGGGGAGGAGGTGTTGGGGCCTGCGTCCCTGCGCCAGGGCCATCCCATTCTCTCTGGGAAGGAGAACCTCCATGACAGTGACACTCGGAGGGGGGCTCCATATGAAACAGGGACGCAGAGAAAGACACAATGCCGCCTTTGTCAGGTGGGAGGAGAAAGAGCTGGAATGTAAGGCGCAAGCACAGAGGGGGAGACAAAGAAAGAGAGAGAGAGAGAGAGAGAGAGAGAGAGATTGGGAGGAACAGGATGAGGTCCACGGAAGTCCACATCAAATTCTTGTTTGTGTCATTTTCAGATCCACTCCTTCCACGTTCTGACACGGTCAGTGGCCATGGATGAATGGTCTTTCTCGAGCGTGCCTACACTTTCACGCTATAAAACGTGGCGCCTCAGGCACCTCCTCAAAGCCACATTAAACACAATCCACCGCTAAGGCATGTTTTCATCACGAGTGAGGCTTTTCCAAAACAACGCGCTCCAACTTAAAAATACTCCCGTGCTCTGATCTCATCGGTAAAACAGCCGAGGGTTCCCCCAAATACGGACCGAACCAAGCATCTGGAAGAAAGGAAAAGAGCAGAGTGAGAGCAGAATGGGGTAGCAGAGAGAGAGAGAGAGAGAGAGAGAGAGAGAGAGAGAGAGAGAGATACATAGAGAGAAAAGAGAGAGGACCAAACAAAAACTCATAAAGAAGAATGAAGAACAGACTCTAATACTTGATCCAGAAGGTTCTTCATAGTTGCAGCTCGGGCCTGCTCCTTTCATTTCATCCCTTCATTGTTGGCCTGGTGTTTGTTCATCCCTCTCTCTCTCAGACGTCCCTCTGTCTGATCCTGACTGCTCCATCATTTCCTTCCTTTCTTATTTTCTCCTGATGGTTTCTCAGCGTCTTCCTCTCGGAATGCATTTAGGTCTGTCCATTTCTCTCTCTCTCACACTCTCTCTCTCTCTTTCTTTCTTTCTCTCTCTCCCTCTCTCTCTCTCTCTTTATTTCTTTCTCTCTCTTCCTCTCTCTCTCTCTCTCTCTCTCTCTGACTCACGTTCTCTCTCTCTCTCTCTCTTTCTCATCTCTCTCTCTCTCTCTCTCTCTCTCTCTCTCTCTCTCTCTCTCTCTCTCTCTCTCTCTCTCTCTCTCTCTCTCTCTCTCTCTCTCTCTCTCTCTTTATTTCTCTCTCTCTCTCCTCTCTCTCTCTCTCTCTCTCTCTCTCTCTCTTTCTCTCTCTCTCTCTCTCTCTCTCTCTCTCTCTCTCTCTCTCTCTCTCTCTCTCTCTCTCTCTCTCTCTCTCTCTCTCTCTCTCTCTCTCTCTCTCTCTCTCTCTCTCTCTCTCTCTCTCTCTCTCTCTCTCTCTCTCTCTCTCTCTCTCTCCCCCATGCTACCGTTCTCACGTGGTCTGCATGGAACAACCTGAACCACTCAATGCACATGTGAGTGTGGGCCATGTTATTTAGGGTGAGTGTTCCGTTAACAGGAACCTTAACCACCGCTGTCGCCTGACCGCCCATCTGTCCATCCGTCTCAAGAATCTCAGAATGCAGTGCGGCATGCCCTCGCCTTTTTGTGAACCCCAGGGGGTGACACACATGAGCTCTCCTCCAAGACAAATCATAAAGAGCCTGCCTGGGCTCGCCCTCCGCTCACCTGGTGAAAGGGGGATGGAGGGAGGAGGAGAAGAGGGGGGGGGGTAATAAACACCGCTCCTGTCATTTTGGAGGAGAGAGCCACTTGAACTTTTGAAACCTCCGTCTACCCGACTCCAGTCCTAGAAGGTTTCGTGGATGGAGCAGCATGCGACACGACACGCTGCGGTCTTAGCGTTTCAATTAGCCTACGGTCCAAAGATTTATGGCAACAAATTCATGGGCATACTTTGTTAGAGGCGTTGTCTCTTGGCTCCTTGTTCATTTTGCTCAGCTCTTCAAACTTTGACTTGGCTGTACCCTATGATCGGTTTTCAATGTCCTTTGCTGCAATGCTAGGCAAAACAAACAAGAAATCGCTTGGCTCTGAATTGAAAGCTTTCTACAAGCGTGCAGCTTTTGAATAATCAACAATGAAGAAAAGAGGATGATTGGTTGATGTGGTGCCAATGCCAACGCAATTACAGCGATAACTGCAATACTAAATTGTACACTATAAAACTCAAATTCTGAGAGCAATCTGGGGACACATCACAGGGACTATTTGCAGACAGGACTATTTGCTTATGTGTAGTTTTGTAATGTTAACATAAATAAAAGATGCTTATGTGGGATTTTGTGTTTGTGTGTGTGTGTGTGCTCGTGTGCAGGGGCACTGGGGTGTCAAGAACGGTACAGGATGCCGATTTCAGACAGGAAGTCAGACTTGAATGAGAGGAAGTGGCCGGGAGCTGACTGTGATTTGTGCTTCCTTTTTTTGGGAGAGGAGAGTAGAGGGAACGGGAAAAGACTTGGAGAAGACAATACGAGAGGTTGTGGGGTTTTTTTGTACTAAGAAGGAGTGGGAGAGTCCGAAAGCATAAATGAAGAAATAGAGAGATGAGTGAGGAAGGAAAGCAGGAGGGAGATTGAGGGGGTTTTGATCGAAGTCTCACTAGGAGCAGAAGGAAGACGAGGGGGCAGACGAAGGTGTGGAGACAGGATCGTAGAGTGAGGAGATGTGGAGTAGCTGGTGTTGTTTCTCCAAGGCTCCAACCGACCTCATCTCGGGTGGGGTGAGGTCATCACTCGTCTCCATGTATGTAAGTGTCTCTGTGTGAGTGTGTGTGAGGGTCTCTGTGTGTGTGTGTGTGTGTGTGTGTGTGTGTGTGTGAGTGTCTCTCTGTGAGTGTGTGTGAGTGTCTCTCTGTGTGTGTACGTGAGTGTCGCTCTCTGTGTGTGTGTGTGTGTGTGTGTGCGTATGTGAGTGTCTCTCTTTGTGTATGTGTGTGTCTCAGTGTGTGTTTGTTTGGAGGTTTCATTTTCTAGAAAAGAGATGTATGGATAAACTGCTGAGATTATGACCAGTGCACATTTAGCGTTACGGAAACCTTTGCAAGTTTGGATTTCTACAGTAAGGAAATGGCTTTGTTTATGTTTTACTGATGTGCTGGGTTGGCTTTGGCAGTGGATGTGAGTAATCGTGCGTGCCCAAACACAAATACTCGTGCACACACACACGCGCGCAAACTCATATTGCAAGTACTCTGTATATGTGATGGCTGTCTCTCTACTGCATATCTGTTGTTCTCTATCGCCTCCCTTTACTCTCTCTCTCTCTCTCTCTCTCTCTCTCTCTCTCTCTCTCTCTCTCTCTCTCTCTCTCTCTCTCTTTCTAAAGGCCTATCTGTGTTTTTCATCACATGCCTGAGCTGTTCACAGCTCAAAACACGCCGTGAGATCTTAACACTGTTGGAAATATATATATAATAAAATATATAAAAATATATAATATAAATACAATAATATAAATATAAATATATATATATATATGTATAGACTGGAGTCAGGGCCTTAGCTCGCTTTGCTGCAGTCCATAATCTTATCATAAAGCCTGCTGTCGTTCTACACAACGACGGTGTGGAAAACTGGGCGGCAGAGCAAGAGCTTCTCAACACAGAGATACATCTTCAAATGTCTTTTTTTCATTCCTCCTGGTCTTCAGAAAGCTCCTAGGTTCCATTTTGAAGTGGACATGGTTGGGCATTTCAAGGCTGGTAGACAAAAGGCAACGGGTCTAGTCACTCAAAAACAATTACAGACTAAAAGAAAGAGGCGCACTCAAATGACTCGTGTGAAATCTGCTTTCGTGAACATTCCTGCTAATTCTTCCCACTGCAGGCTGGCAAGTGTCAGTGCATAACAGTATGCCGTGTGTGTAATTCCTGTGCCCCTGGTGAAGGCATATTTTCCCCCGGGAAAACTTTCCCATGGCCCTCTTGTGTGGCAGCTGTGCGTGCCTGGCAGTGTGTTTTTCTGTGTGTGTGTTTATACAAAATCTGCTATCAGCCAGCTGTGGCCTCCCTTAGCCTTTTGCATTCACACCAGTGTACGAGTGGGTGCGTTTGATTGTGTCGGGGGGCTTTTGAGGCAAAGTCTAAGCCCGTTTTCTGCCCCTTCCTCCTGCAGGACTCTGAGATGATGTTCCAGCCAGAGTCCGATCAGAGGAGTCCGGACGGACACAGGGTGAGCTGGGAACGCTTCACACACTGTCTGCAAACCAAGCGTTTAGATGCATTAGATGCCATTAGATGCATGTGGCCCTGGACGATTCATCATTCTAGTCAAGTTATTTAAGTCACCCGGACATACCTTGTGTCAATGTTGTAGAATTGACTGTTTCAAACATAAACCGGAAATATGAAGCTATTGAAAGCAAATGTGTGTTGTTTGCTTTTTGCCTAGCCTCCTCCGTTGGACTTCATTGACACGGGCAAAGGGCTGAAGCTGCAGACAGC
>JAPMUY010004017.1:52500-55000 GCA_026901105.3 Galaxias olidus | reverse complement strand
TTCTTTTTTCTGCTTGCATTCTCTCTTTTTGTGGCCACAGCAGATACATGTTTGCTGACTTGTTTGTACTCCCATTGTAGCTGGCTGCTTCAATATTGACAATGTCTTGGTATGTGTGTGTACTTTGTGGAGGGGCATTCTGTGTGGGGGACAGAAGGGAAGAGAGGGTCAAAAATTAGAACAGGTCAAAGTTCAACATGAAGGGACACAGGAGGGAGGAGGGGTTGCCAATCGTCAAGATTATTTCAAGTAGTTCAGGGTGCTGAATGAGATGCATGCACATTGCAATCGCTCGATACTCTCCAAATGATAGTGGTCTATATCAGGTGTGACTTCAGATCAATTGTCTAATCTCCACACTAGAGACAAATGTAGTTTGTTCAACTCCAGCACAAAGGTCTCCAAGTTGAACACACAGTGCGGCACTTAGTAGCAGTCGTTTGGGAGACGGTCGACCGCCGGCCATTCAAACACAACGCACAATAGGCCTACATTCCTTCCGGAATCAGCAAATAGTGATCTTTCAAATGTCTCTTGTTGAAATAGTCACATATTTCCATATTGTGTTTTGCTAAATGATTGTTTATTGATTGCTGCATTGGTTGTGGCAGTGACATACTGATCTTAATCATATTGTAAGAATACTAGTACACTGCCATGGGTCAGAGGTCAGCACCACCAGGTCCGGTTGATTGGTATAAGGGCAGGGAACGTTCGATTGTTTTGCTCAATTCTTTCAACACTACTTATTATTTTGATTCTTATTATTACTTCATACTAATCCATGGAACTGTTTTGAACATGTTTTTGCTCTGGGGTATAATTATACTGTGAATGTCCTTGGACAGCAATCTCATTTTACGTAGATGAAGGCATTGGAGGGTCAATTGACGAACAAGTACAATTTTCTTTTGTCAATGTTTCTGAAAAAATTCCTATACTACCTAAATACATACTAAAAGATCTTGAAGACCTGTTTATTCCACACTCTAATTAAGGCCATGCCTGAAACTCAATCCTTCGAAATTATCTTCTGTCCGAGACTAATGATTAATGGATAAAATAGAACAGCTCTAATAGCCACACTTAATAACACTTTCACATGCATGCCTCGAATGGTACGCACGCATTGCATGGTAACACATGTAATCACACACATTTTTAAACAAAGATACACATACACATCTGGAGACATTGGACCTACTATAAAAAAGCAATAAAGTTATATGAATTATCCCTTTCCACACAAATCCCTAGTCTAATATTTGAGAATAATAACCTGACCAATGTCTGCCAATTATCTGACAGGATTTACAACTATTCAAATAGAATGGTTGACTCATTACTTAGTGGCAGCAGACTGATAAACACAACAGACAGTTGGAATACATATTTTGAATCAGAGCCACAAGCAAAGTTCTGTAATGTAAATTTAAGGGTTTGTATTTCAAATAAAATATCTACTAGTTTTAGTCTTACAAACTTTTGTCCTTCTAAGCTTCCATGGGGTAAGATAGCTACAACTTAGCTTTTTTTTAAACAGTTTAGCTAGCCTATTATAAACCAACAGAGTTATATTTCCTGTCTATGGATTGCACCTTTATCCTAAACAAAATACTTCTGTTACAAAAGTTATATGAGGTTCACGGTAAGTCTTTTATATGGTTGTCCAATATTATGAATTTAGAGAATCATTGTTGGTTTATTAGTCTCACTACAAAAAAACCTGGTTTATTGTGTTAGTTTTAATCTGGATGGTAACTGTTTTTGTGTTTTCGCCCCGAGGAAATGCAGTCAATAAATACGCTTTAGTGACTTTAGTAACTAGTGCTGTTAGCTACAGTTACAGTAGGTGGTAACCTGTCGGTTTTGCGAATTCCCTCAAGCCTGATGGCGTTCTCAGTTGAAAAAAAGTCACCCAAACGAGAGATGGGGCAGCTACTCTCCGGTTGCATCGATTGTAAGCGCAATTTATAAACTGATTGCAAAATTGAAGATAGATTTTTTTTCTCTATATATCGAGCCACTAGCCAGGGTTTCAGATGAAAATGTTCCCAGTCCAATCCCAGTCGGACCAGGTACGTATGTAGACAAACAGAGAACAGGGGTGGTAACCAAATACCTCAGTGTCTAAACCAACCAATACCAAGAGGAGGGGACGACTCAAAAAATGAAGCGTGCGCTTTTGTTATATATTTATGCTATTTCATCAGATAGTGTGATTTATTTTAACTTAAATAGGTTTCGTGGCAGCAGATGTTATGTCACAATTCCTAAATTTACAGGAGCCAGTCGGTTATGTTTATTTTAAAATCTGCGCGGACGGTCACCCGCAAGAGTTAAAAGTTAGTGCATTCCTCACCTCTGCTCAGACCCCTGTGGATCATGTAAATCAAGCAACCTGGGACGGTGTGGAGTCCTGTGATTTTAGACCGGGGACTGGGAAAGGATTAACAGAAAATCCGGTAAATTCAGTTATTGTTTACTTTGCTTAATGCAG
>JAPMUY010004017.1:45000-47500 GCA_026901105.3 Galaxias olidus | reverse complement strand
GGGCTTTTATGTGGGGATGGGGTGGGAACATTGGTGGGAATTCGAAACATTTTGCAGTCTCTTTTCCTTGCCCGATTCTCCAAAATAAGGAATTCCACTCCAGTTGAACTTTAAATGCTACGTTTGTGTTTGTTTTGGATTTGGGAATGGCGCTGTGTGTGTGTGTGTGTGTGTGTGTGTGTGTGTGTGTGTGTGTGTGTGTGTGTGTGTGTGTGTGTGTGTGTGTGTGTGTGTGTGTGTGTGTGTGTGTGTGAGTGTGTGTGTGTGTGTGTGTGTGTGTGTGTGTGTGTGTGTGTGTGTGTGGTGTGTGTGTGTGTGTGTGTGTGTGTGTGTGTGTGTGTGTGAGTGTGTGTGTGTGTGTGTGTGTGTGTGTGTGTGTGTGAGTGTTTCTCTGTGTGTGTATGGTGTGTGTGTGTGTGTGTGTGTGTGTGTGTGTGTGTGTGTGTGTGTGTCTGTGTGTGTGCGTGTGTGTGTGTGTTGGCCCCACATCCTAGTCGTCCAGTTGTGGATTGTTTAGTTTGGGTGTCTAAGAATAGCTTCCCCTCAGGTGCAGTCCCCCAGGTCACCACTCTTCCTCTTTTCTCCCCCTTCTCTCTCTCCCTCCTCCTCCTCCCCAGCTTGCTGCCTTGGTACTGAATGTAAACACTCACGTTTGCTTTGTTCCCTCCTCTCCCTGTTTTCTCTGCTCGGTCGTGACCTCAGACTACCTAAAGTTCAGCAGCGACTACAGCCATGGCGTGGTGGGAGGGGCCAACAGCTCCAGGGGCATGCGCACGGCCTCCGAGCTCCGTGATTTGATGGACACCCTCCAGCGCAAGAAGATCGCCCTGGAAACCAGCCTCAGGGCCAATGGGGAGGCTAGCCCCTCCTACTTCAGTATGACCCAGGTG
This sequence comes from Galaxias olidus, assembly GCA_026901105.3. Taxonomy (NCBI): domain Eukaryota; kingdom Metazoa; phylum Chordata; class Actinopteri; order Galaxiiformes; family Galaxiidae; genus Galaxias; species Galaxias olidus. Next base: position 46,610 of record JAPMUY010004017.1, on the reverse strand, counting down.
AGATTACATACTGGCAGGGTTTGTTGACATGCGGTGTTGAATTCATGTTGAGTCAACATGACCAGACCTGCGGCCTCACATCAGAGCAGAGCGAGCTGAAAGGGCTTCACTTCATAATGGGATCAGAGTGAGATCAGCCATACCTCGCTACTTGTTATGTTATCATTTTTGTTATGTTATCATTTTTGTTACGTTATCATTTTTGACATCGTCTCTTGATGTGAAATTGAAAAGTTGATCCTGTTGACACAGCAGCGTTCATGGCCTTGCATCAAAGCACTAACGCGTGTCCCTGTCTTCTTATCCAGTCTCCGCCCACCACCCCAGTCCCCTCGCCCTCCTCCGCGTCGTCGTCCTATCAGGAGCAAGCCAGGCGTTTCTACGGCGCCGACCGCCCGCCCCTTTCCGGCAAAGCCTCCGCCCCTCCGTCCCCCTCCCCCCGCTCCGAGCCCTCCTGGTCGCCCGTGTCCCGCGACCCCTCCAAGGACAGCTTGCTGCAGATGTCCCTCGACGGCCGCCGGCCGCACCCCTCCGGCCCCTCCCCCATGGCCTCGGCGTGGAACGGCGGGGGCTCGGCGCTCTCCGTCGCCAGTAGCGACGGCCTCCTCCTGTCTCCCGCCCCTTCCTCCGCCTCCTCTCACGGGCCCGGGGGCGTGGCCAGCATGCCCTCCAGCCCCCGCCTGGGGCGCCGCGGCGGCAACGAGCCGGCGCTCGGCAACCGCACCCGGAAGTTCTCCGCCGGCTCTCTGGGGGGGATGAGCGGGGGCAACAGCCGCTCGCTGCCCCGCCTCTGCCCCTCGCCTCGCAGCCCGGACCAGGGCTCCTTCACCCTCTCCATGCTCCCCCCGCGGCGTTCTGACAGCGGCCCGTACGACCAGAACCACTGCCTGACGACCAGCGCCGGCCAGAACTACAACCACAACGCCTGCCAGAACTACAACCACAACGCCGGCCAGAACTACAACCACAACGCCGGCCAGAACTACAACCACAACGCCAACGCCAGCCAGGCCTTCAGCGGCGGACACACCCAGAAGCTGGCCCAGGGTGAGGGGGTGGTGTCCATCGCCCTCTCCCCGAAGAGCCCCAGCTCTCCCGCGCCCCCCGACGTGACCGTGCCGTCTCGGACCGGAGGGTCCTCCTCCCCCCGCATCGCCAAGAAGCTCAGCCTGACCTCCACCAGCTCCATCGGCTCGGCCTGCAGTCCCACGGAGCCGGACCGGCCCAACGGACGCCAAGCCTCCCCTGGAACGGAGCTCTGCGCGGGGGACAGAGAGACGGAGCATGGCGGGGTAGGCACGGAGCCTGGACCGGGGCCGGGGCTGGGGCTGGGGGAGAGGAGGTGTTCGTTCGGGAAGGGTGGCCTTGAGGCCGGCTCTGGCCTGGGGGAGAGGAGGCAGTCGTTTGGGAAGGCTGGGATTACCGCTCCGGCGGGGGCCTTCCGAGAGAGGAGGGGCAGCATCAGCTCCCTGAGCGGGAAGGAGGAGCTCACCGACTACCACCTGAGGCAGAGGGACGAGAGACTCAGAGAACAGGAGGTGGAGAGGCTGGTGAGTGTGTGTGTGTGTGTGTGTGTGTGTGTGTGTGTGTGGGTGTGTGTGTGTGTGTGT
>JAPMUY010004017.1:0-30000 GCA_026901105.3 Galaxias olidus | reverse complement strand
ACCCAGACAGTGCTGTCTGTAACCCGCTCCAGCAGCCATAGCAGGTCTTCCTGAAAGCCCGCCCGCGGTCTGTGCTTGCTTTCATTCTTTTCACCGTCGCACGAGGAGGATTCTGTTCATAATGAATGCCACCTAAAGTTTGATAATGTAAGGTTACGTGTGTGTGTGTGTGTGTGTGTGTGTGTGTGTGTGTGTTGCAGTGCCAGTACGTCTAATGTGGCTAAGCTGGAGGAGATGGAACGTCTGCTGAGAGAGGCCCATGCAGACAAGAACCGCCTCCTGGAACACAGGGTAACACACACACACACACACACACACACACACACACACACACACACAGGCTGTGATCTTCCCCTACTGATTGTTTTGGTTCCTGTGTACGTTGTGCAGTTTACGTTGTGCTTGTTCAAAGCGTGGGCTCGCTGTGTGCCCCTCAGGAGCGGGAGATGGAGGTGCGTCGACAGGCCCTGGACGAGGAGAGGAGGAGGAGGGAGGAGCTGGAGAAACGCCTGCAGGAGGAGACCACGAGGAGGCAGAAGCTCATCGACCGGGAGGTGAAGCTGAGGGAGAAACAGAGAGCACAGGTGAGCCACTGTCAGCAGAGAGCACAGGTGAGCCACTGTCAGCAGAGACCACAGGTGAGGGACTATCAGCAGAGACCACAGGTGAGGGACTATCAGCAGAGAGCACAGGTGAGCCACTATCAGCAGAGAGCACAGGTGAGCCACTATCAGCAGAGAGCACAGGTGAGGGACTGTCAGCAGAGAGCTGAGGGACATAGGAGTCCATTACCGCCATCCCACTATCTAATAAATAATAATAATACATTTTTTTTGCGCTTTTCTCGAGACTCAGTGCGCTTTACACAAATTGGTCGCCAATTAATTACACAGAACGAACAACGAATGGACTGACAGCTATCAAACACAACTCTCAGTCTGAGTGATATCACGGCAGCCAATCCAACTCACCCAACATATTGCGACAGACTTGCTCACACACAGACCAACTCCAGGTGAATTAGCAGTGACTGGTCAGGGCACTGGTAGGAGAATGGAGCATGTTTTTTGATGGTGGGAGGAATCCGGAGTACCCGGAGGAAACCCATACCAACATGGGGAGAACATGCAAACTCCACACAGAAAGGCCATCGGGTCAGGTGGGGTTTGAACCCAGGACCTACTTGCTGTGAGACACCAGTGCTAGCCACTGAGCCACCATCCTACCCGTCTGCCTATCTATAAACGAACATGGTGTACTATGTATTTTTTGCTTCTAACTTAAAAAAAACAACTAAATTAGTAGGCTGGTATGACCCGTAATGCAGTTTTGATAATGAACTAAAGTGAACTTGCCAACTTTAACACTTCAACACTAACTGCTCACCTGACCACTGCCATGGCCTCGGACACCATACCCCCCACCTGTCCATTCAGCTGCCCTTGGTGACCGCTCCACTTTAACCCTTTGACCTCTTCTCTCCCAGTCTCGGCCCCTGACGCGCTACCTCCCGGTTCGCAAGGACGACTTTGACCTGAGGGCCCACATCGACTCGGCGGGCCACAGCGCCGACACCTGCTTCCACCTGTCCATCACGGAGAAGACCTGCCGGGGCTACCTGGTCAAGATGGGCGGCAAGATCAAGACGTGGAAGAAGCGCTGGTTCGTCTTCGACCGTCACCGGAGGACTCTCTCCTACTACTCAGGTAAGGAGCTCAGGAAAGGGGTTTGTCTTTGACCGTCACCGGAGGACTCTCTCCTACTACTCAGGTAAGGAGCTCAGGAAAGGGGTTCGTCTTTGACCGTCACCGGAGGACTCTCTCCTACTACTCAGGTAAGGAGCTCAGGAAAGGGGTTTGTCTTTGACCGTCACCGGAGGACTCTCTCCTACTACTCAGGTAAGGAGCTCAGGAAAGGGGTTCGACTTTGACCGTCACCGGAGGACTCTCTCCTACTACTCAGGTAAGGAGCTCAGACACAAAGGGGTTTGTCTTTGACCGTCACCGGAGGACTCTCTCCTACTACTCAGGTAAGGAGCTCAGGAAAGGGTTTGTCTTTGACCGTCACCGGAGGACTCCTCTCCTACTACTCAGGTAAGGAGCTCAGGAAAGGGGTTAGTCTTTGACCGTCACCGGAGGACTCTCTCCTACTACTCAGGTAAGGAGCTCCGACACAAAGGGGTTCGTCTTCGACCGTCACCGGAGGACTCTCTCCTACTACTCAGGTAAGGAGCTCAGGAAAGGGGTTCGTCTTTGACCGTCACCGGAGGACTCTCTCCTACTACTCAGGTAAGGAGCTCAGGAAAGGGGTTTGGCGGGCACGCACCGCAGCCCACAAATTTTAACACTGGACTTTGAACTTTTGCTTTTAAATGTACATTTTATACACCGTATATATACAATATATAATATATATATATACAGTGTATGAAATGTACGTTTAAAAGCAAAGTTCATGTATATACTGTATATACAGTATACATATATAAATATATATATAAATATATATATATATATATATATATATATATATATATATATATATATATATAAGTATTGTGCAAAGGTTTTAGGCAGGTGTGAAAAGAATGCTTTAAAGTAAGAATGCTTTTCAAAAATGTAAGCAAATGTATAACATTTTTATCAATTAATAAAATACAAAGTGAGTGAAAAGAAAATCTTTATCAAATCAATATTTGGTGTGACCACACTTTGCCTTCAAAACAGCATCCCCTGCCTAAAACTTATGCACAGAACTGTATGTTTTGTAATGCAGATAAGCACGAGGCCAAGATGAAAGGGGTCATCTACTTCCAAGCCATAGAGGAAGTCTATTACGACCACTTGAAGAACGCCCACAAGGTACGTATGTTCACTCGGACTGGTTTGACACCTATAGCGGATATATTTCCCTGCTTGTTTCTCACGCCGTCCCTTTCTTCAACCCCCCTCCGCTGCCTGCTCCCTGCCTCTAGAGCCCCAACCCCTCCCTGACCTTCAGTGTGAAGACCCATGACAGGGTCTACTACATGGTCGCCCCCTCCCCGGAGGCCATGAGGATCTGGATGGACGTCATAGTCACCGGCGCTGAGGGATACACGCAGTTCATGGTTTAGCTGGTAGTGATGCGTCCTAGTCGGAGGGATACAGAAAACGCAAAAAAACAACAACAAAAAAAAAACGAAACAAGTGCCCTCACCTTCTTTTTTTAATTTGTATTATTTTATTCACTTGTTCCTTTACATGACACATGATACGCTTAATGCTGGATGTGACAGTCATGTCACTGATTGGTAACATGTTGCATTTTTAGCAATTAAGAGCTGCAGACTAAAAAGTGAATCAAAGGGGGATAGGAGAGTTACTATATCGTCAGGTCTTAAATAGGTGTCTGTCTGTCTGTCTGTCTGTCTGTCTGTCTGTCTGTCTGTCTGTGTGTGTGTGTGTGTGTGTGTGTGTGTGTGTGTGTGTGTGTGTGTGTGTGTGTGTGTGTGTGTGTGTGTGTGTGTGTGTGTGTGTGTGTGTCTCGTGTGTGTGTGAGAGAGAGAGTGTGTGTGTGTCTGTCATATTTCCAAATGTGCATTGTGACTCTGCATGTGTGCGCATTCCGTATGTAATGTGTGCCATGCATGAATCTATCCACATAGTTGTCTTAATGTGTGTACTCAAATTTAACAATTTTGAGGTGCTAACCTTCCATAAAGACTCAATGAAAGCCAATGTTGTCTTACATTGTTGACCTTCTGCCTTATCTCTAAACATGTACAAATCTGTGGAAAAACGACCAGCTATTCTGTTTCTTTGTTTGTATTCATTACCTTTATATCTTGTCGTTTTTACTGCATTGATAATCACTTGCTAACCAAATAGTATTAGACAAAAATATATTTATCAAATGCCTTGTTTGTATATTATGAGAATGCGTGGACTGTTTGATTATTGTTTATCTTCCTGTGTTTCTACATCAGCCATGTTATAAGAATCTCGTTTAGAATAAGGGAATGATGATCAAGTATGCTGTGTGTCCTCATGTTTCTCTTACTGACCAAAAACAGACACATAGATATATCCTTTTGCTCCCAAACAAAAATAATCTATTTAAGAGTAATATACCTCATTGCTGTATTGATTTTGTGCTCTCTCTTAATTGCAGGCATATTAAGAAATTACAAGTTACAAAATATGCAACTTTAAAACTCACGTTTATTTCAATCCCTATAGACTTTTGTTTTCCATTTTCAGGCATGTCTTTACTCTAACCAGTAGAGGGAGACATTAGTCTGAGAATACCTTATGTAAAAATTTAGTGACATCAGGTTATCCCAGTTTCCGACGCGGTCCATACAAGTGGTGTGTGTGATGTATGTGCCCTTAAAATTCCCACACTTTTTAAACTATTTTACTCTATGTATGCAATTCATGATTAATGCATGTACACTTTATTTTTGCATATGTAAAATAAATGTGGATTTTTTAGCCCACCTTAATGTCAGTTGTTTTTGTATAAATTAGCTCTATTCAATAAGAATGTCTTGATGTTGTAAAGAGTTTCTTATTAGACAAAGCTACTGAGTTACCTCTCTTACATTAGCACAGCACAAACTCCAGCATCGTTCAGAACCCAACTCCCGCGTCTAGGATTCCAGGATTAAAACATAGAAAGGTAGGCATATTCGTCACCTTTGTACCTTCAAGTGTAATTAACATCCTAAAGGAGCAGAATGGTAATCAAAAGAACACTGGATTACCGGGGGAGTACCAGGACTTCACCCTGTATATTAGAAAACAAAGATTATAATGGGAATACTCCCATACGATATTACACTACAGATGTAGTAGGTTCAGGTTCAATTATTGGTGCCTTCTAGTTCATGCTATTGAACTCGTTGTCTTTCGAGTAATTTTAAAAGGCAATCCAACTTGTACAGAAACATGTCAAGCTCTTAAACATACTTTCAAATATTGCTGCCGCCTGGGGTGATTCAACAACAAAATTCAGTTGGATTCTTATTCATTCTTGCATTTGGTGTTTTTAGTGTTCTTTGTATTTCTGTCAAGGCAGAAATGAAACATATTTGAAAGACGACGAACACGTTACTGTGACTCAAGAGGACCCTTGCTTTTGGGGGGATTACTATTATTATATTATTATTCTTATTTTTATTATTACTATTTTTAATGAACAGAGAAAGAAGTCACAAAGATGTAAACTATGCTGCATATGGTTTATTAACGTTTCAAATAGCCACATTTATGTGACACCACAGTCTTGGTGTGACCCCATGGTACACTGAACAGCACGCCATCAATGTGGACGACCAGCAGCAATGGCGTAGCACAGCGTAGCATGAGGCAGTAGATAAAATGGACAACCCTATCTGAATGAATCAGGAGACAAATGGAGTCAGACAGGTCATCATTGTTCACACAAACCCCTCGAATCGCACCGAGTCTGAATGTGACATGACAAATAGTATTGGGTCGTTCGTGCCGCAGAAGAAAGTTCTTTGTGGTAATGTTTCTTGCGGGCAGGAAAATACTTCTAGTTATCAGAGGTGCATGACTGCAATATGCGCCTGCAATCAGACTCAACTCTTAAACATAATTTCCTCCCAGGAGCATAGACAGACAGCCTGCGATAACCAAAAGGTGCGGAGAGCAACTTTTCATTTCATTTGGTTTTCTTCCCAACCGGTGGGAACTGATTTTTGTTTTTCTGACCGGTGTTAACTCAATTTCGTGTTGATACTCGATAAACTGTTCAAAGCCAACAAATCACACACACACAGGGAGGACCAGAGGTCGTCCAATTTGTAAAAAAGAAATCTGCCGCTGAGAAAATAGGCGTCCTATTTTGTAACAGCGAGTACACCTCTTGTATCTGTGTATTAAACCATTCCTGCCTATTCTGCAGACCAATCAACATGTATTTGGCAAAAGTGCTTTAGGTTAAGCTACATAGTAATGTGTGTATTAATGAAAATATCGACTACTTGGTAGATGTTTACAGTTACTTGTCTTGTACACTAACGCGTGCCAAAGCCAATATGCAAGGCGCCACATCATTAAGTTCGCCGACGATTCTGTCAGCTGTGATGACACTGATCATGACCTTGTAGTAGCGGAATTCACGGACTGGTGCAAGTCATCCTTTACGGACATCAGAGTGTCCAAAACCAAAGAGATGACAATAGATTTTAGGAAAAATCCTACGGTTATCTCTCCTGTGGTGATTAACGATCAGGCTGTTGAGGTTGTGCAGCAGTAGAAAAATCTAGGCACTATAATTCATACCAAGATGACCTTCGAGCTTTCTGTGGATGCAGTGCGTAGGAAAGCCAATCAGCGCATGTACTTTCATCGCAAACTTTTTAATGTTGACAATACTTTGATGAGAATGTTTTATTCATGTTTTATTGAATCAGTCTCACATTCTCTTTTGTCCGCTGGTACGGGTCATTCAACCTCAAAAATAAAAACAGACTGCAGGGTATCAAAGTGTGCAGTAAAATTGCAGGCGCTACTTTGAACGACCTCTTACATTTATACACGGTCAGGACTTTGAAGAAGTCTGAATCCTGGCTGATTCTAGCCACCCTCTGTCCAAGGAGTTTTTGTTGCTTCCGTCAGGCCGCAGATATACTCTGCCTTGATCAAGGACCAATAGACTTAAAAACGAATTTGTCCCTGCTGTCATTGGCCTTTTAAAAACTTCAATATGATTTTTTACTCTGTAAATGTTGTATATTTATTATTGTCTGTCTAATATGGTTACTGCTGGCTGTAAATCAAATTGCCCCTCGGGATAATGAAGATTACTTGAACTTGAAAAGTAGTGCAAAGTTAATAGTCGAGCATGGTCTCTTCCTTGCAAAATATAAAAAGCAGTTTACAGGTATTTCCCATCAGATACCACAAAGCGCCATCCAAAATAAACCTCCATGTTTGCAAGGGGCTTGGCTGTTGGCAGTGCAGAGAGGAACGTTTCAGTAGGCTTTCCAAACCAAGCTCTGTGTTTACAATGTTTCTTAATTCAAAAGCTGCGTGCTGGTCAAAAGCCTGGGGGCAGCTCCACTCCCTTCGTAGCCCAGTTTAGTAAATTCAATCTTCCCTTCCGCCACTTTGTCCCATCGAGATGATCACAGGGTGAGTGGTCTGACTGGGTTAGCGTCCTGTTGTTTTCACCCTTTTCCGTTCAACGTCCAATCAGCAGCGTTGAGTGGAACGTGGACAGGGGTAGAGGCCTTTCCAGACTGGTGGAACTCCACTACAGGGGGCACCTTAAGAGTTCATGTCGTTCCGGCCAAAAACACAGAAAATTGTTTTGTTTGTTTAAAAGACAAAAGTGGGATATAGCTGTGGAAAAGGCGGGAAGAAGCTCTTGGTCAGTCTGAGGATAAGAAGATGACGGAGGGGACCAGCAGTTGAAATCCAGAAGTGTCCCCTATTCCACGTTCACCTCCCTTCAGCTTCACCCTCCTCTTCCTCCTTCTTGGCTGGAGACTCATCACTCTTCCCAACGTCCTTCCCCTCCTCTCCTGAAAGAGGGACAGGGAGAAAAAGGGAGAGAGGAAAACATATCCATAAGTCAAGACACACGTGTGCTTAAGACCCAGGGCGTATGTGACGAGTCATTTTAGGCTGATGTTCCATGATGTCCCCGCGAGCAGACTAACGGCAACTTCTATTTCGAATCTACCAAGGAGAACACAGCCAGCCGACTTGTTGAGCAAGGTTTTGTTTCCGGATCTATCCAGGAAAATACAGCCAGCCTACTTGTTGAGCAAGGTTTTTTTTGTAAACGAAACGACTTGAATGTTCTCACCTGACTTGTGGACATTGAGCTGAGCCAGGTCCTGTGGGGGTTCGCTGGGTCCCTGTGCCCCGGGGACTGCCGGAAGGTCGTGGACGGCGTTCCGGCGGCCTGTTCGACGGGATGCGATGAAGTCTTCATACGTCGCCTCCACATCCGTCATAGTGGACCTGCCTCACCATAGCAGGGCCTGGAGGGCCCAACACAACGCGCAGAGCATTAAGAGAGTGGAAAAACTGGCCTCTCTCTGCAAACCAAATTACAATGGATGCGGACTCACTCCTACGTCTCCACTCACCAACAGCCTCAGCTGGCCGCACTTCAGTGACAAAAAAATTAAACAACAATGTCCTTTCCAATCGTTCTTTTATCTCGTCATATAGGCTAATCCCTGTTTATCCATGTTAATCTCGGGCCAGTTTACAAGTTACTGTAGCACAGAAGTAAATACCTAAGCGTAGCAGTAAGTACAAATACGTATATATATATATTTGATATATAGATATTAAACGTATATAATCATTCATGCAAGTATAAAATAACCACAGGGCTAAATTAAAGTCATATGAATCAATCATTTGGTGGTACAGGTAAGGACGATTTGAATTACCGGTGTGTGCACAATCAGGGACTAAGCTACTGGGCCCGCTTTAATACAGCGGGGCCAGACATAAAAACAAAGTTGTTTTTCTCCAGTGACTCTATACAGCTATATCCTCTCTGTGGTGCAATGGATTAACTAATGAGTATGCACTCCACCCACTACTTGAGTGGTACCCAAGAAAGCGGGTATACTATATTCACCTTAAAATGTTTATACTCTATTCACTACTCAATTGTATAGAAATTTTGATTAAATAAGTGGTTATACTTTTTTTTTTGCATAGCTAGAGGTGACTTATACACATAGCCTCACCTAAACCCCCGACTCTCCTCTCTCCCAATGCAGTCACGTGACTCATGTTTCCTTTACCCCTCTTTGTGCCATTCCAGAACGCACTGCCAAGTCCCCGTGATTGCTGCCTCTAAATGTGTCCCCCTCCTCTTTCATCATCTCAACGTGCTCTCGCTCAGCTGTCCCTTTCAAAATGGTGTCACTCTGGCATGGACACTCAGCAGAACAGATGGCACACTCAAGAACTGTGAGACTCAACATAGGGCAGGCTGACACAAAGACAGATTATATGTCTCAGCAACAACAAGAGGATTCAAAAATACAGATGCCGTCCATGTTTGAGCAATACCTTCTGAAAGGGCATTCATTAACGGAGAGGATGCAAATCTCCCATGTTTACCCGTAAATAAAACATATTACAAATAAATTATGCTTCTGTGCGTTATTCTTGTTATGTTCTTATATAATTGCTTATCGTTAATATGGTATATGTTAATTATTCAAATAAAATGTATTATGCGACTGTGCGTTTCATGTGTTCTGCTATACGTTATTTACAATAATACACGTCGGGCATGCCAAAGCCAACTGGTGCCAATTGCAACAGCCTTTCAAAAAAATCCAAACAAAGACAGCCCTATTAATCACCTAACAAAGGAAATACAAATACAAATAGACTACATAGCCTACATGAATCCAAATTGATATTCTATTACAGCAAATAATAGTCAATCAATTATTCAGGGTCAATTGGTGAGTTTTAAGCATATAAAGCAAACCATCTACCTCTCTTACGGGTAAATCTAACTATGTATAGTGTTGATGTTTTGTTATTTGAGGGCCTTGTGAGGCAGAGGATCTATTGAGATGTATTTTTATCAACATATGAACGGTAGCCTAATGAGTTCAACAAAAAGGTCCTCATACCATTAATGTAACACCCGTAGGTTTACAAGGCACCATCCATATTGCAATATAGGGATTTAAACTACATTATAATGGTGTCATTCATGGGCCTAGAAAATGCGTGATCCATGCAAAGGATGCATTCAAAGAAAATCGCATAGCTGACAGTAATGCATGCCACACATAAGGTTTTAGTCCACTATAATATTGTTAATGTAATGTTTGTATGATTGACCACAGAAAAGTTGAAGAGACGAATCGATCCGAGTATAGCCACGATATAAAAGGCTTTTGACTTCGTGCTATGTCGAAACTATAGCCAACCTATATATCTAGACTAGCCTCATTGTTACCATACCTTGAGATCCGATAAGGACGTTCAGGCAGCTGTATCATAGGTTCGCCAAATCAGCATGAATACAAAAAAATGTCCCGTAGCTCACTGACAATACGTCAAAACAGCTGAGTACTTTAGGGAACCCAGCGTGTAGGGTGTGTGACGTTTGCGTAAAAGAGGGGAGTGGGCAGGAGAGGAATAAGCGCACTACTTTTTTGCCAGGACAAATTCAAGACACATTTCTACAAGCTAACACAAGACTGGAACCATAATACATAAATACAATAAGATAACTACAATATTTCACTAGGCTTTTTAAAAATATTTGAATTGTACAATTCGATTGTTTTTATCAAGTAATCCTATATGTAACTGGAATCAGATGACATAATACAAAAATAAAATTGGCATTTTAATGTTTACTTTAGAGAGAGGTCAACAAAAAGCCATCTGACTCCTGTAATCGTCTCAGGACAAAATCACCAAGAACCAAATGGTTTAAGTTGTATGAAAAGGCTAGTTATTTATTGAATGTTTCAGAACAAGCAAAAGCATATGTTGTGTTTTGTTAAAATATATAGTTTTTGGCCATAGTATTTTTAGGTGCTTGAAGTTGATGGTGGAAGACCAGGAGTTTGTAATGAATAGCCCACTTGAATCTTAGAAATGTTTCTGTTTTTACGTAAGGTTTATTTAATTATTTCTTCCTCTTGAAAAGTATGATTCTGTCGGCAGTTTTGAAACCCATACTTTATCTTGTAACAACCCAAACATATTACTCTTTCATTGAATGCCAAATTAGAAACCTGATCACTGCAATTCATTAGTCTGTCTGTGGTGATTTTTGTGGCTTGTGGTCTGCTTTCAGATTTAGTTTTGTAAATTTCCTGACTGGCTGTAGTTTGTCAGTGCTCCAGTCTGGCATATTATTTATAATAATTGCTCAGGTTTGTGTTGTCTAATTTATATTTATTGTTTGGCTGAACGTGTTCATAATTTGCAAAATAACTTTTATAATTTGAGAACAGAGCACTTGAAATTAGCACTAGTGTAGCTTTTGCCTAATACTTAGCCTCCCACCTGCTGTCCAAATATAACAATGCAGTGTGTCTATGAAAATGAAGAGCCAATGAAATGCTTGTATATTGGCAAGTGAGGCGTCTACCTAACACAGCAGTTGCTAGTGGCAGCATCAGCTACGCCCAGGCAGACACTGCCAGACAGACAAGAAAGAAAAGGCAACTAGCCAGCTAGCTAGATTGATGATGGACGAATTTGAAGGTGAGCCTTGTTTTGTCTAGACACTATAAGGAAAATAAGCTAATACAGGTTATTGTACGTTAACTCAACTCTCTCTTTCAACGTTGCCGTCAAATGCATGGTACTGTTAGCGTTAACTTAATGATCAATTCATGCTAGCTAACATAGCTAGCTAGATAACCAAGTAGTTTCTACAGCTGAGTGTTATTCCACCTATACTAGTGAGTGGGTGTCCCAAAAAGAGCGGAGGGACGATGCTATGACACCCGATGTCCCGAGCTAGCCATCAGCCTAGCTGGGGCAATATCGTGAACAGCTTCCTTTATATAAACCAAAGTTATCCCTCACTTGTAATGTAGGCTTGCTATTAACCTAATCACTGCACTTATTTCTCTTTTGTATAGATGGCGAGGCCCCGCCGGGCGAGGAGTTAAATCCCTGTCAAATCTGTGGAAGACGCTTCTTCCCTAAAGTATTGGTAAGATTCATGTCATAAACTTACATTTTAATTCCACATTTGTGTTGCTAGGCTTCAGTTTAGAGCCAACAAATAGTTCAGACAAGATATGAATACCAGTACATGCTGACTTTAATGTAGTTTATTTTACGAAAGTACTACATTCTAAAGCCGAATTAAGTCTAACTTGGTTGGCAATCCCTATAAAAATAAGAAGAGGGAGCCTTGTTGCTTTGCAGTCGGGTCTGGCTGATCTAACCGTCTTGCTTAAAACTATCCTTTACTGCTGTATGAACACAGTTGCTTGGTAGCAGTGTGATAACACTAGTCCATGGTTGTTGAAATAAGCTGTTGGTTTACATCTAAGACAAAAGGTATATTGACTCCATGTCCTCGTTGATAAGACCAGAAAACTGCTCACAGTCAATAATGTGCATGTAGGAGAAAAGTTCACATGGCAAAGTAGGCCACGAATTAGAGTGTGACATTGTTAACCTCAAAGATCTTTGGTTCCCCCTCAATGTAGAAGAAGCATATTCCCATTTGCCAGAAAGCGGCGGCTAAGAAAAGGAAAGTGTTTGATTCCAGCAGGCAGAGAGCAGAGGGCACCGACATATCCACTGTCAAACCCATCAAACCAAAGGTAAGGCTCAGTAATGGTGGTAACATCTGTGGGGATGTTCTTGAACTTTGCTTGGCCTTAATGGTCATGCTTCTAACAACTCTTAAAAGTGGAATGGCCCCCGGTCAAAAACAAGCCACCGTAGTTATCTGCACCGATCAGTGTAAGTGTCCCCTGAAAATAGTGCCAGTAACAGACTATTATTTTTCCTAGTGGAAGGGTCACACAAAGCATTGAATGTGTGTGATTTGTAACAAGTTGTTACTACCGGAGTTGTGTTTAGTAGGCAGCTGAGTGTGACCCTTCAAATTCCAGTTGCCAAATGATACCCTGTAAACCACTTTCAATTTCATTTCAGTCAAGTTCCAGCACTGCTAGGGCTGAGAAAGTAAGTTGAAGCATCCTTATTGTTTAAGCATTCACATCAATATTCACACTAATGTTATGAAGTAAATGCACTGAGAAGGGAGGGTTTCTTCCTTGCTTTTTGAACTCAACTGTCACACCAACTGTGATGTTCAAGACACACAGTATATGGTTGTGCTACTTAGACCCACACATCCAATTTCATAGACTGGTCTTAACCGCTTCTACAGAGCTTAATATTGTTGACTGTATTTTAGCCTATATGGCATTGGATTTCTCTTGGCCAAATTTTTGCCATTTAGGAAGGCTGTAACGGTTAACTTTTTATTTTTTATAGAATCCCTCCATATTGCTATATGAAGGGTTATCATGGCAGTCCTTGAAGGCCTCCTAACATATGCATGAAGCTTTCACTAATGTATCGTGTATAAGGCCTAGGATAACCAGGAAAAGCCGTCTGCTTTAACTAATGCTTTGAGCCACGTGCCCTTATGCATTTGAATGACAACAGTAAAAAGAAGCGATGCTTTGTTGATTTTCTTTAGAACGGTTGTTCTCTGTTCTGTTCTCTCTCTGTTCTCTCTCTGTTGGTCTCCTTTTATTTTTCTTCTCTGACTGTCCCCTACAGGAGTGATATTATCATATTTTAAGAAATGGGCCTTATTGTTCCTTGCTGTCATGGAATGAGTATTATCTTTTTACCGAAATAACTTTTTAAATTTGAATGACATTTCATGAGAAATAGTCTTATTGAGTAACTTTACAGATTAGGCAATGCAATTGTAAGGCTTAAGTTATTCTAATCCAAATGATACTTGATGTTTTATAGAAAGGGGTGTGTTGAGATTTCAAATCAGTTTGAAGCTGAAGTGAAATCGTAGCGGCTATCACGGGTCTATCATGTGACCACCACTCCACTTCCTGAGTGAACTACTTCTGTCAAAATCTGTTCTTCTCAGAGACTAAGAAAAAGGCTCTAGGACAAGAATGTACAATGATATGAATAGGCTTTGCATGAGAATCATTTTCCAGACTGTAGACATTAAATAATATTAAAAATAATAATAATAATAAAAAATTGAGTTTAACAATTTAGTTCACATTAGTTACCACATGTATCTGATAAATAATAACCCTCGATAAATGATAAATGCCCACGATGTGTAGTTGTAGTATGTGTTGAATCAAAGTTAGTTGACGTGAGGACTTTGTGAAACGGTTATGGGACAGTTTGAGAATTGAGACGGCCTTTTCTCTCAACCGATGACTGACATGAGTCTGACGTGCTCCTCAGAGGAGATCAGAACACCGTCAGTGGCTGTGAGGTAACCGCCAGCTCCGTTGTCCCCCCCCCCCCCCCCCAGGCGCTGCCCCCTAAGAAGCCTTCCAACTGGCGCAGAAAGCACGAGGACTTCATTGCCACCATCCGAGCAGCCAAGGGCCTCACCCAGGTCATGAAGGACGGCGGGCCCTTGCCCCCTCCACCACCTCCCTCCTACGACCCCGGTAAGACTTCCAAAGGTCCACCCGTGGTCGGTCACTACAGCTACGCCACATGGGGCGGAAGTATGAAAGCCGAACAAGTTCTCAAGTGTGCAGAAACAAACGGTCTGTCTTGGACCGGTCCACTGACTTTGTCCTCTTTCAGACTACATCCAGTGCCAGTACTGTCAGAGGAGGTTCAGTGAGAACGCAGCAGACAGACACATCAAGTTCTGCCGGGAGCAGGCCGCCCGCATACCCAACAAGGGCAAGGTGGCTGCGCCAGAGCCCAAGAAACCCCCTGCCCGCACACAGGTAGGGCACGACTAGAGGACATCCTTTTTAATGCACGGAGCTCTTTCTGCTCAACACTCTAGAATACAAACATGGTTGTGAATACAGAGTAGATTATCAGCACAGCACACACACACACACACACACACATTAACAAAAGAAGAAGGTGTAGAGTGGATACATCGTGTGTCTGAAGAGTTTCTTTTGAAAGGGAGGTATCCATCCTCCTTGTATAAAAAGGGGGTAATGAACGATGACAAAATGGCTCCAAATCAATTCGTTTGGAATTCGTTTGGTCGCCGTCTCTTCCCTCTCAGCTCAAGCCGCCGATGAAGAAGAGCATCTCTCCCACGGTGTCGTCCATCCCCTCGTCCTCCTCCCGTCTACCTCAGAGGTCCTCCCCTGCCCAGACCACCGGTAAGACTGTAATGGAACATTTCAATCTATGGCAGAAAATAACCAATTAATGAGAGGGAGAAACCATGAAAAGATCAAGTACAATTTTATTGATGACTAATCTGAGTCAGAGTCTGTACACAGAGAAAATACTACAGTTAGATCAGTCTAACGACATAGTAAGTTCTGATTAGTTGACAAGGTTCTAACGAGTATATAGGTCTATAACATAAACAATCATTCCATTGGACAAGATGGATTACATTTTCATAATCAGCATATCTAAAGACACGTACGCAGGAAACTAAGACATGACTTAATGTTATGACTTAACCCAAACTTCTAGCCTTCAGTGTCTCCAAAAGGCACATACTGTCTCTTTGGTGACCTGGCCCTCGCTCTGACCGTCCCCTGACCCCTGAACCACATCCCAGGCTGGAACATCCGCTAGGATGCCCAAACTTGGCCACAACAAGACCTGCTGCCGACGCCCCCTAGTGGCTCACAGTCCCACGTCGCCGTCCGTTCCGCTTCTTTGCCTCTTTCTACACGTTTACTGAACGCGCAAACCAGACGCTCGTCTCCGTTGCACTGACCCAGCACATGGCCGGCTTGTCTCTCCCCGGGGCGCCAAAACAACGGTTGGACACTCGGTTGTGTGACGCGTGACTTCTGTGTTGCTAGGTATTCCGTCCGGTAAGACGTCCTCCACGAGCCTAGTGAGGAACACCTCGTCGGGGTACCTGCCAAACCGCACCCCCCCGTCTGGCCTGGCCAGCCCTCCGTCAGGGTCAGCACCACCTACCCCCCTCCACCACGCGTACATAAATCGAACGAGCATTTGTTGGCCGTCCAACTCCACTGTGTGACTTAACGTATCATCTCTCTGGTTGTGTTTTCAGTGTCGGAGGGAAGAGCAAGCCAGTCGGCACCTACGGATCTGTGAAGGCCCCCCAGTCCGGCGTGCTGGGCCTGAACAAGAAGAACGTCTACAACTCTGACAACTACAACTCCAGGTGAACTTGCTCTCGCGCGCGCGCGCTGGGGTCGTAGTTCAATGTGATAGCTGGGGAGCTGCTTAGGAAGCTGAGTGAATACAGACCCTCCAGCATTGAGTTTCCAATCCACAAGCATTGAATTTGTATTCAAAGGGGTGGGAAAACTTGGCATTCTCCTAGAGGCCAAAGCGGTACTATTTGCGGTCAAGAAAATGCTGTTCTCTGAAAAACGTGTCTGGATTTCTGTGGTCAAGAAGTGAACTTTTGACATAATATAAATTCTTTTGTAATCATCGATTTATATTTACACCAACAGTAAACTGCTAAGAACCTTTGAAAGGGCATTATTTCACTATCAACATAGGCAAAGACTAGGAGAGCAGGATCGACTCTTTCATATGGAACGTGGCCTGGAGCTTGACAGTGGGGTTCCCATGAGTGTTCTAGTTCTAGTAGACTAAGTAGAGGATTTCCTCATTTCATCAGACATCGACATCTAGTGGGCAGTCACGATACTGCATCCGCAGGTCAAAAGAATATTGTACAACAGTATGTGACTGTAATGTTAGGCCCCACTCACCATGTATAATGTCTTTCATCTCCTCAGAAACGATGCCAAAAGTGGAAACGAGGTCGACAACGGTGCGATGATGAGCAAGTTCTGCCACGATTGCGGAACCAAATACCCCGTGGAGTTGGCCAAGTTCTGCTGCGAGTGTGGGGTCAAGAGGATGTGCCTCTAAACAGGATGGGTAGAAGAATACGGAATGGAAGAAAAGAAGCTGAGAGTACGGATGGTTTGGTAAAAGAGGATGGTGGGAAGCCGGAGAAAAACGTGAAAAGGAAAATGTATTTATTTAGCAAATTTCCAAACCCAAATGCTCCCAGTATAATAACCGCTCTCTTCAATAGAGATGATTCTCTTGTTCTTTCCTGTCGCTTCCTTGCCTTCCCATTCCTCTGCGATGGACTACTGTAAAGAGCAATGATCATTTCTAAAAGAGGTAGATTAAAAGTCGGTCCAAGCCCACATATATCTTTTCATGGACACATGCGGAAGGTGAAGTTGTCAACCATTAGTAATGGAATCGGTATTAGTCAAGGAGATAATTTATCTTGGATTGAAAGAAAGCAAACGTTTATTCGTTAAAATGTTCATACACTTTTTCATGATATGATATACCAATCACTCATTACAATCTGTACTTTAAGGGAAGCATTGATATACACACACACACACACACACACACACACACACACACACACACACACACACACACACACACACAGACACACACACGCACACCTGTTTCACAAGGAAATCATTGCTTTAGGACTATTTTAATCTCTAAATTTAACCTTTCCATACTTTGGCTGTGTAATGTAGCAGCACTCCATAAGTCATACACTCACTTATTTATTTTCTTTGATGCGTTAGAGTTTTACTCAATGAGAAATTAGTTGATGTATTTTTTCATATTGTGTTTTTTTTTTTTCTTGGTGTCTCTGCACATTCTATTATGTTGAGTTTGTGTTGGTTTGCTCAGTGTTTGTAGTAATTCAGTATTGCATAGGTAGGAAGCTGTCGACGTTCTGACAAGTCCTACTTCAACACGTTATGCTGTAACGTCAATGTCATTTTACTGTTACGTCTTAGAAATCGACTTGATATGCAAACTTTGTTCCCACCCCAGTCTAGCAGCTGCGGTAAGGTACTTCATGACACGTCACGGCTTTCTTGAGGGACAACACGAATTATATACGGGGGCTGCATGCTCTCAGTGGTCTAATGTGTGGGTGCTAAATCCTGAAACGGCACTGTGCTCGGATTGGAAGGCTGACTGCTTAGACTTGAGGTGTGGGACAAAGTCGAAACTTTTAACAACATAATATACTGGTGACACTCGGTCAACATGATTACAGCCCTTAGAGTTATTGCCTTTTATAGTACCTAATATACCATTTGGGTAACGATCATTAATGACTCAAGTTGATGGAAACGAATGTTATTATGCTACATTGCGTACTTTCACTTGTAGAACTGGGTGCGATTGCAATGGCTAGAATGGTCTAGTAAGGCAAACTATATGTGCAAGACAATTCACTTTAATTTACTGATGACTGGGGTCCTTAATGTTTCAAAGTGTTAGCCATCTATACATCTGTATTTAATGCCATGTACATCTACCGTCAATACACATCTGTAAAGAAAACTGGTCCTTGCATAATTATCCTGTCTGCTTCCATGTGAGAGGAAAATAGTATACAGCACAGGCTACAAATCAAAGAAAAGGTACAAAATAGTTAGGTTACTGTCGAAATATGTCAAAACAATATAATTTACAGTACAGCGCTTCAGGCTGCCACCAATGTGGTGGCAAATGCCACCAAAAATCTGTCCACTGCCACTAAAAGATATTATTGATGGCAAAATTATCAGATTCAAGCAGCTTCAAAGGTTTTCAGTTTCAAGTCCAGTTATGCTTGCTGATATTGGTGCACATAGCTTCAGTACTCTTCCTTCAAAATCAGGTATTTACATGCATTTGAATACAATTGCAACCAGTTCAATAACTACGTTCTTTGGATCTACCTATTCATTAACATTAGGCTAGTTTGAGAGTTAAAGGAATACATGTTAACAGTAGATCTGCTTGTTTACTTGTTTATACAACCGTGGTTATTCGCCAAATGCCTGTTGTTTTTACTACTGGCACTTGGATTGCAATTTGATGGAGGCCGTTAGTTCTACAGTTTTAATATGATTTTATAACGAACCCATTCTCCATTATGCTAATTACCTAAACGCGACGTCCCAATCGCATCCCCCTTGCCAACACAACTAATGATATAAAAAAGGTCGATAGGCCTACAATTCTTTAATCTACAAGTTTGAATTAACTGCACAATGTGTGCACAAAAGATTGTTAAATACGCATATGAAATCTAAGCCCTTCATTTAGCTCCATACTGAACCAACAGATGGCGCCCCGTCCTCGCATATTAACGCTGTATTGAAACTGTATTGATGCGGTGTGTCTCTATTTGCGCGCAGGCGCGTTGCGTACAGATGGATCCGTGGAGTTGCCTGCATCTTCAGCTCTGTTGCCTCCCGTTGCTGTGCGCTGCAGTGCTTTGCTTCACTGTCTTGCTTTGTACCACTGCTTTGCCGCCTCCTCTTTCCTCACGGATGCTTCAGCCTTGCCTCGCCAGCACCGAATGGTCTTTTCATCCTTGAAAACTCCTACAGGACGCGGGGAAAGCAGTGCTTTGATCTCAGCACATTGCTGGCACCAGCCAAGAGGGCGAGGATAGTAGTAATTGACATTTCCACAGGAGTAATCTGGTAAGTGCAAAGTCATCTTCCTTTACCGTCGGTATAGGCTATTTTAGTCTACATCAACTCCGCTAGATTAAGATGCACCGGTATTTTCGTGAAGGGTCCTGAAGTGAACATATGTCAGGGAATTTGCAGATGTGCTGGAACCTCACATTTCAAATGAAGGAGCCTAGTGACACCATGTAACAAAGATAACTCGCATGTGAGTCAAATGTTTTGCCGTTCCAGTTTGATAGAATAAAATGAGAACCGATACAAATGATCGGTGTGCTGACTGCGCTCACTCTTCCCAGGACGCGCCTCTCCCAGCGAAGATTTAGATTTCGTTTATGTTTCGACTAGGCTATACACCTAACGGTCCAAAATGACTATTTAGAAAGAAATAAAGTAAATATAAAGCGCTGGCTTGGCTCACTACGATATTTGACGAATATTGTGCCACTATATCTTCCCCTAGTCTAGCTGGTGTCGAGGTGTAATGCAATCAACTAGGGTTGAAGGTTTGAAACATTGCCTTTGAAATGGTCTGTGAACCCCACAGAAGCGCAAGTTGAAAACATATTTGAGCAATTTAATTCGTTTGGGTGCCATGACCTGTTTGGTGCCGAGTAATTGATTAGGTCTATTTATATGCTTATTGTATAAACAAAGAGCTCAAGATTTGAACTAAAAGCTAAGCACTTAAACACTGTGACCACATTTGTGAAAAGACTTTCCCTTTGTCAGAGAAGCAGATGAGGTTAATTCACAGCAAGCACTATGCCTTTCTTCGCCAATTACTATTGATCAGTCCAAGGTTACTGGCACCCTCCCATCTGACTGCAGACTCTGTTACAGAGAAAGGGAGTTTCACAGATGTCTCATGTTACATGCTGTGTCGTTTATTGCATTTGACGTTTGCTTTATTTGAATGAATGACTGTGCCTCCCTTACTTCTACATATTGACATAGTCGAGGTATCTCATCAATCATTGAATTCCGTCGTTGCCTATATGTCATGGCATGGTGTTTATGAGTCCTGTTAACAACATAAATACACTAGCATGCTTTCTCTAATGGCCAATTCCAACAAATCCAATATATGTTTTACATGTTTAACGTTGTGGATCATTAAACATGCTCCCATCCCTCCCCCTGCGTGGTTGTCACCACCAGTTGAAGTCATCTAGAGTCGTCTAATGTTAGTGGTCAACGGCCATACCAGAGACGTGGACTTTAGCAGCAACAACGTAAGAATGTCTTTGCAACGGTGATTCCTTCAGGTGACCTTTCTAAGGACTGGTTAAACCTGCTTTGGTTGAACTTCACATCCGTCATCTACAATAAGGCATCTTGAATCTCAATGATGTCAGGTTGGTTTAGGTTAGGTTAGGATCCAGGAACTGATTCAGCCCACCTATCTGGGTAATCTGGGCATCTATGCAGATACACCCTAACATGTGAGAACCTCAGCTCCTAGTCTCTCGGACGCTTACTCACAAGGCGTCTCGGTCCCGCGTTTGTTGTGATGTTAGTGGGAAGAAATGACAGAGAGGGGGGGCCATCGATGTTGCACGATAGAGAGAGAACACCTTCGAGGGACAGACGAGGAGAGGAGACGCGGCCAGGCCAGGGAGGCAGCTGGGAGTCAGTGTTGGAATGTGTCCAGTTGTCAGCTCTACCTAGTCGGTTTTGCTGGAGGGAGAATCTGTCGCCTTTCTTCTCTTTTAGTCTGCTAATGAGCGTGCTGCAGATGGGACTCCCTCTGCCGTCACACCCTCTCCACTACTGTAAGGGGAGATGAGAGAGAGAGAGAGAGAGAGAGAGAGAGAGAGAGAGAGAGAGAGAGAGAGAGAGAGAGAGAGAGAGAGAGAGAGAGAGAGAGAGAGAGAGAGAGAGAGAGAGAGAGAGAGAGAGAGAGAGAGAGAGAGAGAGAGAGAGAGAGAGAGAGAGAGAGAGAGAGAGAGAGAGAGAGAGAGAGAGAGAGAGAGAGAGAGAGAGAGAGAGAGAAAGAGACAGAGAAGGATGACAGAGTGAAAGGATGACAGGAGTGAAAGGATGACAGGAGAGAAAGGATGACAGGAGAGAAAGGATGACAGGAGAGGATGACAGGAGAGAAAGGATGACAGGAGAGAAAGGATGACAGGAGTGAAAGGATGACAGGAGTGAAAGGATGACAGGAGAGAAAGGATGACAGGAGAGAAAGGATGACAGGAGAGAAAGGATGACAGGAGAGAAAGGATGACAGGAGCGAGGGATGACAGGAGAGGGAGACCGGAGTGAAGGCCGGGAGGGGAAAACGCGTGGCACGAGATAAAGAAAAGGGGCGGCAGAATGAAAGGGTCGACTAAACAAGTGGAGCAGAGACGACAAATACTGGCTCAGGGAACAATGCCTGGTCTGACACCATGCTATGGATGCGTGTTTGTCTCTGTAAAATAGGAGACGTCCCTAATACACTGGCGAGGGACAAAGGACGGGGAGCGGGGCCCGTCTCCGGTCGTCATGGCGAAACGCTGTCGCCTGTCACGCTCTTGGCTTCATGCGTTAGATTCATAATTGGTTCGGCTAGCAAGGTCTTCCATGGCTAATTGTGCATCAAAGAGAAGGCGCGCCTTCAGAGAACTGATCGTGATTTGATTTCCCCAGGCACAAATAAGCCAGCGCCGTTGGCTTGGAGTGGTTGGGAAGGGAGAGGGAGAGTGTGCGAGTGTCTGTCTCAATGGAGTTTGACAGTGTGGTCAATGTAGTTTTCTTTATTTCCAGCACCGAACCGCCGCTTGGCCGACCACAAGTTGAAATAGACAACACAAAACCATTGTAAAAACACAATACAGCATAACATATTACATACGCATGCAGCATGTTATGCACGTCAATGTAAAAGTGCTGTGCAAATATGCAACGTCTTTTTACGACAGGCTTATCTATTGCCTGTGCCGTGTGTGAGTGGGTTAAGGTAAGGTGTTGCCCAGCCGTGGCTTTCACACGTGCACGACAGGGAAGGAGACAGGAGTCCATGTTTGGCATCCTACTTCATCGCTGCGCGTCGTTGAATTTTAGGGGGAAATCAATTTTTTTGGGCTTCTCTGCTGAACAACCTCAGACATTACCTCATTCTTTGTCATGTAAGGTGTCGACACACATTAAATCCATCATTGTCTTGAAACACTAGATGTGCGTGTGGCACAGCAAAAGACAAAAAAAAAAAAAAAAAGCCCGAAGCAAAGCCACCCATCCCCATAGATTAGCCGCTTGTCACGGAATTCTTTGCTTTTGTAAACAAGAAGGATGTGCATGCAGATTCTTGGGTCTTTCAGAAAAGAACGCGCCTTGGCAGAAAATTGCTGGGCTGAGGGACATCCGTATAATGATCTCTTCAGGAGAAGGGAGGTGTGTTGTTATGGGTCTAGCCTGTTTGCACAGCAACATGGTATTATCCCTTTGACTGGTCAAGTGGTGTGTGGATGTGTGAGAGGTACATGAGAGAAACACCTGCGTCGCCAAGATGCTTCATCTCTTTCATGGGTGTGTGTGTGTGTGTGTGTGTGTGTGTGTGTGCGTGCGTGCGTGCGTGCGTGCGTGCGTGCGTGCGTGCGTGCGTGCGTGTGTGTGCGTGGGTGTGCGTGGGTGTGTTTAAAAGAAAGTGCGTCGAAGGCCCTGTGTGGATTTGTGCGTCTGCCCTGAACTGTCTTATGTTGTTTTGAATTTGATTAAAAACGAACACTCGACATGATATTACATCAAGTGGCTATTTTTGAGCTGGCTGGGAAACCAGGGTATCACCCCACTCATCTGATATGTATTTATGGCCAGATATTATTCAGGGACAAAAAGGTAGAAAATGAAATGCAAATAGCTAAACAGCCAGGTTTGTGGCCTTGTGTCCTTCCACTCTGTCAACCCCGGTATCAGGTGAATAAGCTCTTTGTTGTCAACAGTGCAACAGGGCCTTTTGCTTTCCTGCAATATTTTTTCGCATCTTAAAATACTGTGGTCAGCACAAAGGCACGGCACCCCGATGCAATTCCTGCCATCGTCAAAGGGCTCCTAGTCAACACAGAGATCTTCATTAGCTGCAGTATGGTGCTGGAGTTAACGTTTGACTACAGCTGTCAAATAAAGCACCCCCCCGCCCCCTCTTTGTCAGGCCTGTTTCAAATATTCCTTTTTAATACTTGCTTCCTTCCAGCAAGTGGGAGGGCGCTTCTTTGAGAGACAATTATTCAAAGAAAGGGTATGAAAAAAGGAAAGATTATAATAATTTGACCTTTAGGTCTGGGGGTGTGTGAAAGTGGGTTAGTGGGGTTTGAGTGTGTGGCAGGCTTAGGATTGACACTAATAATGCGCGTATGTGTGTGTGTGTGTGGGGCGGTATGTATGTGATTATAGCCTGTTTTTGACATCCCATATTGAACCGCTCATACAGCCATGACACGCCTATGGAATAGAAGAGCTGCCTCTGAAATAGGCCTGATGTTGTGAGACCATACATGATAGTGCGCACTCTGGATTGATGTTTTAGGAGTACCAACAGCAGATACTTCAGTCCACAGTCACAGTGCAAGCAGGACAGACTTTTGAATCAAAAATGTTAGGGTATGGTATGCAGTACTGTGCATATGTTTTAGGCAAGGGACACTGTTTTGAAGGCGAAGGGTGGTCACAACGGGCTGTTCAAATGTCAAACTCCCTCACTTTGTATTTTGGTAATTGATAAAAAAAAATTACAATTTGACATTTATATTTTCATGTGTTTTTTTATTTACATTAAAGACCACACCTGTCTAAAGCTAAACTTTTGCACAGTACTGTATATATACATATATATATATACATATTTATATTTACTGTATATATACATATATATATATATACATATTTATATTTACTGTATATATACATATATATATATACATATTTATATTTACTGTATATATGCACATCGTTCGTATATCAGCTCCATGTTTATTATTGCCACAACAACCTTTCTGTTTTCTCTATATTTAACTGCAAAACCTTGTTTTACTGTGCGGTATGTAGGACATTTAATCTTTTGGGGGAGGGGGGGGGGGGGGGGGGGTGGTTCAAACCAAATTCGAATTACATCTGCCATGTTCTGCTCTGTCACAACAATGCCCTCGCTTATCCCATTCATGCTGTGTACATGGAGTTCTAAATAATAAACAAGAGACATCTGAATAAGGAGTGTCTCATGTCACATCATCACCCCCCCCCCCCCCAGGCTGCTGCTCCTCCTCTAGAGTCAGCTAAGGGTCGGCTGCATCCCCGCTGCATCGGTGCCTCATAACCAAAGCCTGTCTGCCACAGCCTTTATTCATTCCCAAGACCTTTCTGCACCAACCATCTGTCCATACGTCATTGAACATCCATGATTTAGGTGGTGTATATATATTTACAACGGAATTCTCCCGTGTTTCAAACGCTGTTTACGGACCTGAAAGGGACTACGTGGTGTTTGTGCGGTTTTCCAGACCGTGTTGCCACAAACGTGACCCACGGTCTGGACCTAATGATGCATGGTTCTGCAAAGCTAGCCCTCTGCCCTGTTAGGTCCAGTGAATAGGCCTAGCCTAGCCCTCTGCCCTGTTAGGTCCAGTGAATAGGCCTAGCCTAGCCCTCTGCCCTGTTAGGTCCAGTGAATAGGCCTCTGCTGCATCCCTGCAGACTACACAGTACGTCACTACCTCGTCCTCACTATTCAGTTCGCTCACCAGCTGAGAAAGATTCGACTTGGCGAGATCTGAGAGCACGTGCGGGCGCGCACACACACACACACACACACACACACACACACACATATAAATAGTGTGGGCAGTTGTGAATCGAGGCTAGACACATTCTAAAACAGGCGATTGATTGTATTCGCCCGTTTTTTTACCTTTCGCCCACCTAAATGGACTCTTGGCACGCACATGTGCGCACAAGCGCCCACGCGCACGCACCCACAGGCCCCAGACACTTGCACGCAGAGGGCCGTTGCCAAACGGCTGCATTGTGCCGTTGGTTTAGCTAACACCTGTTGGTCCTTTTCATAGAGGCTCATCCATTCTCTACCCAGTCCCAGTCAGACATCATGTGAACCGTTTGCCCAGTCCACCTTTCAAATCAGAGGGGTTGAGTGTATGTAGCCTTGTTTCCAACTTTCTACACATTCGTCCGAACGCCTGGAGAAGATTGACAGTCAAAGTTCGTATGATGGAGGTGGAGGCTAGCAACTTCTTACTACTCAACAATAACCGATTAAGTTTTGAAATGAGCGGAGCTTCAAAGACAGACTAAAACTTACATGAAAATCTCCACCCGCAAACCAGGAAGAGGGTGTGTCTTGACCTGTGGAGGGTTTCGCCCATAGAGATTTCTATATCTAGGGTTTTCGCGAAAGAGTGATTGCCGTTTATATGTGCCACTCAAACGATTCAAAGGCAGAGAGAAGAGAAAAACCGCATAGGATACTCGCCGGCCCTCCAGTTGCGTTTGAAAGTGCGAGATTTGGAGGGAGGACCACGCGAGACTAGAGTTTGTGAGGCACATCGTTTCTGGAACTACAGCTCAGGGGAGCGCTGAGGAGAACCACGCCCCTCTGCCGGCACGCCAGGTCGGAGCGGCGACGCCATTGCAGGGCCGACAGGAAGCTTTGAGGACACCGAAAGGGGAAGTGATGCGTCTGCCTTTAATCTTCTAGATGTTGCTCGCCTGCAGCTGCTTGACGGCAAACTGTTATGACTGTTGGGGTTGTCCTCACAGCGGGTTACATTGCGTTACATCAGGAATTCAAATGCACCCGAAAATCCCTGCACATCAATGTTGCATTAGATACCTTCCCTAGTTTTCATCGCCTATACTTTGTTTTTAAACCAGTGATTTTATCTTCTTTTTATAGTGACGGGGAAAGTTTAGGAAACTCTACATACAGCGTACATGAGAGGAGATGCGCATGGCATGCACATGCATGGACCCACCACAGGACCACACGCAGAAGCGTGCCCCCCCCCCCCCCCCCCCATCTCTGCTCTCCTTTCCAGAGGCTATTGGCACAGCAATGCAGTGAATTGAAATCCATACCAGCGTGCTATTCAGGCCCGACTCATTGTTCCTCTGTAACAGTGCATTCACTTCCCCAGCGTGAGACCGGAGCAAGAGGGAGGTTGTACCAGCTTCTCAAGAGGAAGCCCCCCCCCCTCCCTCAGCCTTCTAAGCCTAATGGAGGTGGCCTTTTGTGGGCTAACTCGGTGGGAGACGCTTGGATTTGGCTGCACGCTGATAGGCCCATACACACACACACACACACACGCACACACAGTACTCACACACCCAGCTGGGGAGAAGCGAGGGTCAGTGGGTACCAATGAGGTCCGGTCATTGAGCAACCATGGCAACGGTTAGCCAGGGCGGCGCGGTTGCCATGGCAGCGTATAGATCCTGGTGGCTCTCTGCTGGGGTGGGGTCGGGGGTGCTGGCGTACAGTAGCAGAGGCAAAGACGGTGTGGTGATCACGCTATGAGATCCCCAGCAACATGGCAAAGGGAGGCGCCGCTTTTGATGGAGAGTCATCCAGTTAGCTTGAGATGGATAGTTCTGGGGTTGTATCCATTAGACCAGCGTTTACCAACCTTTTCCAACCAACATCGATCTTGCATAAACGTATTCAATTTTGCAGCACACCCCAGATGTAAAACTGGATCAACATTATTACATTATTATAATTTTTTTAATCTTTCCGCCATGCGACGTTCCCGAAATTCCACTGCACACCTGATGATGTCTGACGGCACACTGGTTGGAGAACGCTGCACTAGAAGTTGGTGGTGTTTATGCAGTGGCCCTTCTGTAGATGGGCTGAGCATGAAGGACTGCACGTGACTAGATGGTGGTGTTTCAGTCACAGGCGGGTCGATTGTAGCAGTGGGGGCTGAGTGCTTGTGTTTGTACATACGCATGTGTGTGTGGAGCAGCTGATATTAATGAAGTGCTTTGTCCATGTCTGGCAGCCAATACGTGCATACAAAAAATGCATGGACATGACATACATACATACTGTACATACATACATACATACATACATTCATACATACATACCTACATACCAAATGTACATACATACATACTGTACATTCATATATACGTACATACATACATACATATATGCATACATACATACATACATACACATACATTCATACATACATACGCACCTACTGTACATACCTAATGTACATACATACATACTGTACATGCATACATACATACTGGAACTATTTACATTCATAAGTACATACATATACATACATACATACATACATACATACATACATACATACATACATACATACATACATACATTGATAGAGATATACATGCGTTTGTAAAGCACTTCTTCGCAGTTTCAACGTTTCCCTGCGGCCTGGGACTGGCTGGGGGATTAAGCTTACTTTAGCTCTAACAATCTCAACCTCCCCTTTGGATCTGAATAACCCAAAAACAGTCGGCGCCAATCAATGCCCCTCTAAGGGCATTAAAACCAGGCTGAAATTTTTCCCCATCTGAAGTCGATTCCCGCGTGGTGCTGGATTTCATTCCGAGGTGGCTTTGTAGCTGGAACTATTACCCGTTACGTGACTAAGAGTACCACCTCCCTGGGAATCTTCTCCAAAGCAATGTCAATGGGTCAACTCCGGCCGCCACCATTGGGGATAATAATACGGATTGCTTCTCTCCTAACACCGTGCCCCCGTGTACCCCATCTCTCCCTTTGTCTCTCGTCTGTCTGTCTCCGTTTCCATTTTTCTCTCTCTCGCTCTCTCTCTCTCTCTCTCTCTCTCTCTCTCTCTCTCTCTCTCTCTCTCTATATCTCTCTCTATCTCTCTCTCTCTCTCTTGCTCTCTCTCTCTCTCTCACTCTCTCTCTCTCTCTTGCTCTCTCTCTCTGTAACTCTCTCTCGCTCTCGCTCTCTCTCTGTCTCTCGCTCTCTCTCACTCTATTTTCTTCTGTCGATCTCTCTCTGTCCCCCTCACGCACACAAACCCATAGGGAGGTCAGCGAGGTGGCTGCGAGGTTAACTGGTCCATACGGCGGCTGCAGAGCAGGGTCGACCGGGGGCAGGGGAGGTGGGGGGGCTGATCACACCTCTGAGGACAGAATCCAGGCGGGGCGGAGTGGACACATGGAGGATGGAGGAGAGCCGGAGTGTGTGTCCCCCCCCCCAGAGCCTTCTTAAACAGCCACTTTGGAGAAGCAGGCCCCACTGTTAGACGATTCATCCCGATCAGCGAGCGAGGGGTGTGTACAGGCCGCACTGACCTTCTCTCTCTCCCTTCAGACCAGTTTGGTAAAGCCGTGCCATCATAAAGGAGGGAAATAATCAACCTCAACTATTGAACTATTTATTCTGACATCTGACTCGGGCATGATGTAGTCAGAACAGACAGGATGTTTTGTTACTGGCTTCTGGTCCGCTGTGACACACAAACACACACACACACACACACACACACACACACACACACACACACGCACACACACACAGACACACACACACACACACACACACATACACACACACACACACACACACACACACACACACACACACACACACACACACACTCACACACACACACACACACACACACACACACATACACACACACAGATACACACAGAGAGGTAGCACACACACACAGATACACACACACAGACGCACACACAAACAGATGCACACAGACGCGGTGACACTAACAAACCAACTACCCCAAGGGGCTCTTGGCTGCAGCAGAAGAAAGCCTCATTGTTTTCTTGGTGATTCAGTCATTACACAGCGATTACTAGTGAATGTATCTCCTCCACTGTGACTCCCAGCCCTCTGAACAGAGAGAGGCTCTGGGATGTTGGGCGAGCCCGCCTCCTTTGTACACATTTTTTGCGCATTCTGTTATCCATCTTTCACGCTGTCTTTTCTTCACTACACAAACACAGAAAGACACGCAAACATGCAAATGGAAGTGCATGCTCAGCCAAAAAGGGACAAACTGTCCACGCCTTTGTCTGGAAAAGTGTGCCCAGGCCCTGATAAGGAGAAGAATAGCAGGAACACACACACACACACACACACACACACACACACACACACACACACACACACACACACACACACACACACACACACACACACACACACACACACACGAGACAGACACACACACACACACACACGCGCACACACACACACACACACACACACACACACACACACACACAGACACACACACACACACACACACACACACACACACACACACACACACACACAGTTCAAAGATGAGTGGTCGCCAATAACAAATCATTTATTTGAATACAGATAATAGATTTCGTTTTCACTCTGACTCGGATGACTCTCATTTTGTGATTTAACATGGTACTTCCTCCAAATGCATGAAATAAAAAACTGCTTGATATAAATCAAAAGGAACTGGGGTTTTAGGGAGAGTGAGAGAAAGACTTCATAGGCAAGAGACAGCATCCCTGTAGGGATTCCCTCGACAGATGTACAGGATCTCACAGGGATCAAACAGAGCTGCCAGGACCACTTCAAGCATTATGGGAGGAAATCACACTCAGGCTGGCTGTGTGTTTGTCTTTGACTACAGTCTCTGGTCTTCCTCTGTAACATCCCGCAGCATATATGGATTTTCTTTGGTACTGTGGCACCTTACATTTTGGATGATCAATTGTCATATGCCAGTCAGAAGATTTTTTTAAGAGTGTTTATAAAAATTGTATGGGGAGTCAGAATTTCAGAATTATTTAGGGCTACTAAGCGACAATGTCAGAGGTGC